>JBAMJR010000292.1:565000-657500 GCA_038501785.1 Myoxocephalus aenaeus | reverse complement strand
CAACACTGGAAACAACACTGGAAACAACACATGAAACAACACTGTAAGCAACACTGGAAACAACACTGGAAACAACACTGGAAACAACACATGAAACAACACTGGAAACAACACTGTAAGCAACACTGGAAACAACACGGGAAACAACACTGGAAACAACACTGTAAGCAACACTGGAAACAACACTGGAAACAACACTGTAAGCAACACTGGAAACAACACATGAAACAACACTGGAAACAACACTGTAAGCAACACTGGAAACAACACTGGAAACAACACTGGAAACAACACTGGAAACAACACTGTAAGCAACACTGGAAACAACACATGAAACAACACTGGAAACAACACTGTAAGCAACACTGGAAACAACACTGGAAACAACACTGGAAACAACACTGGAAACAACACTGGAAGCAACACTGGAAACAACACTGGAAACAACACATGAAACAACACTGGAAGCAACACTGGAAACAACACTGGAAACAACACATGAAACAACACTGTAAGCAACACTGGAAACAACACTGGAAACAACACTGGAAACAACACATGAAACAACACTGGAAACAACACATGAAACAACACTGGAAACAACACTGGAAACAACACATGAAACAACACTGGAAACAACACATGAAACAACACTGGAAACAACACTGGAAACAACACATGAAACAACACTGTAAGCAACACTGGAAACAACACTGGAAACAACACATGAAACAACACTGGAAACAACACTGGAAACAACACTGGAAACAACACATGAAACAACACTGGAAACAACACATGAAACAACACTGGAAACAACACTGGAAACAACACATGAAACAACACTGTAAGCAACACTGGAAACAACACTGGAAACAACACTGGAAACAACACTGGAAACAACACTGTAAGCAACACTGGAAACAACACTGGAAACAACACTGTAAGCAACACTGGAAACAACACTGGAAACAACACTGGAAACAACACATGAAACAACACTGTAAGCAACACTGGAAACAACACATGAAACAACACTGGAAACAACACTGGAAACAACACATGAAACAACACTGTAAGCAACACTGGAAACAACACTGGAAACAACACTGGAAACAACACATGAAACAACACTGGAAACAACACTGGAAACAACACTGGAAACAACACTGTAAGCAACACTGGAAACAACACTGGAAACAACACTGGAAACAACACTGGAAACAACACTGGAAACAACACATGAAACAACACTGGAAACAACACTGGAAACAACACTGGAAACAACACTGGAAACATGAGTTGATATCTCAAGTCTTCTTCAATACAGCATGATGTTCATTTAGTAAATGATTGTAATTTAGAGTCAAACAGACCATAAAGCAGGGGATGCTTTAGGGCGGGGCTACAAGGTGATTGACAGGTCGACACCAGAGACGTATACACCGTCTCTATGTCACTCCTCCTCAGTCCATATATGGTCACTTCCTGTTCACTGGTTGCAAAAAAACAAGATGGCGACAGCCAAAATGCCGAACTCAAGGCTTCCAAACTGTAGCGAACAGACCAACAGGTCACCTGGACGTCAGCGTGGTGTTGGTTCCATACGTATTGTCATCAGGACCAAACATGTCCTCTAACACTCACACAGCTCATTACAGGCAGCGGCACGTCCAGACCACTAGGGGGCCCTGCTGACTAAGTTATATGTATCTCACTCCATGAGGCCAACACAAACAGTGTTTACAGTTTGAATAGAGTATATATATATATATATATATATATATATATATATATATATATATATATATATATATACACGAGTATTATGTATACTCACTGTTGTAGACCAGCAGGGTGAGTTTGTGCAGAGCCAGTGAGCTGTAGGACGTCACGCTGAGGAGGGAGAAGAGCTGCCGGGAGCCTGCAGGATACAAACCAATCAACAAAACATTCAACGATTCTTATGATATCTCACTGAAAAATAAACTAAAGTGTGTCAATCACAATATTTTTATAAATAAACTTCCGTCTTCACAGGAAACAGCTCAGTTACGTTAAGAAAAGATGGCGGTTTGGACTGAAATAATGAAATAGCTTCGTCACGTGACGAATAAATCAACGTTTTCTTTTTTCCCCGTCTGACGAGCATCGAACAGCTCTTGGTTCACGACGACGTGGATTACATTCAATTTGCCTTCGTGGGATTTCTAAGGATTCTGGCGCGGATGAAGATACGTTGTCAGCCCTGCTCTGCTCCTTCAGCCACCGGCTGATTCATCCCCGGTGTCTGGAGGAGAGATACCGAAAGTCCTTCCTTCCCGCTGCTGTCAGGCTGCACAACAAGCTGAGCTCCCAGTAGATCACAAAACACTTGTAACACTTTAATCACTTTGGCCTGGTGCAATATATGTATATGTAATATTGCTATTGTAAATAGCATATTGTATATATTGTAATTTCATTTAACATAATACAGCCTAATACCAAAAGTCCTTCCTTCCCGCTGCTATCAGGCTGCACAACCAGCTGAGCTCACAGTAGACCACAAAACACTTAGAACACTTTAATCACTTTGGCCACTTTAATTATGTTCATCTGATGCAATATAAATACATTGAAATACTTTTTTTATTCCGTCTGTATAATTAATATTGCTATTGTATTCTTCTTTACTGTTTTTTTTACTGTTTATTTATATTACTTGATTTGTTTAGTTTACTATGTGTCTGTTGTGTGCACTGCTGCTGTAATCCTGCAATTTCCCCACTGGGGGACTAATAAAGGATTATCTTATTTTATCTTATCTACGAGAGGGAGAGAACGTGGACTGGTCCTTTGGAGCCGACACCGTGAGGACGAGGAGCAGTTTGACCTTAAAGTTTTAATCACGACGCACATGAGGGTTACAGCTCAGGATCGACCCGCACACGAATGATATTATGACAACGTACCCGATTGGCTCGTGTTCACTAAAGTATTGACCAGGGGCGTGAGGTCGATGGCGGCCGGGTCGATGCGCTCCGCTGGGATTTCTGGGAAAATAAAAGCAGACAGAAAAGTCAATGGCAGCTTATTCTGGTTTTAATCTCTATTACGGAATCAGCCGCATCGGCACAATGTGGCAGTATAATTGCAGGATGTACTAGAACAATTACCCGGAGGAATCAGGCCCTCGGGGGCTTTAGTTATTAAAGTAACCGGGGCTCCGTGAGGAGGTGGGGCTCAGATATGGAGTTGACCCCGGCTTTTCATTTCTTATCCATTCAGCTGTTTTATCATCAAGAGGAGGTTTGCAGTCAGTTTTTGTTTTTGTTAGCTTCTATATTTATATGTAAACACGATGGATAGTTAGACTTCAGGAACAAATGAGTGTTTTTTTAAACGGACAGTTCACCTCACAATCTGAAATACATATCAAAATAGTCCCAGCATGCCCAGTTCCGTGGGTTATCTTCTTTTCTTTGTCACTTTTTAGATTCTGGGGTGATTTGTTATCAATATCTATTCAAACATTTTTAAATTGTCCGTCTTTTTGAGGTAAATCCAAATCAGGATGAAACAATGTAAGGGTCATTGTAGGTCAAAATAAATAAATAATAATATAGCAGAGCCTGGGAAGGGGGAGGGGCTAATATTTCCTAGAAAGACTAAATAGTCAAAGATTTACAAGAATAAACAAAACGTGGAACTAAAAAATAGTGCGTCCTCATGGAACCTGTCCTCGTAAATGATGTGTAAATGTATGACTTTAATCACAAATAATAAAATGTTAAGACAATATGTTGGTGTTTTATTATTTGAATAAAAAACTGTGTTTGTGTTACTCTTCTTTAGATAATTTGGCAAATCTTCACCAGCAATACTGTAAATAAAACTATGAATATGAAAAGCAGAAGCAGAGAGTAATGAAGTACTGCGTTTGTGTACTTTCATATCAATAAGCAACTGAAGCCTGAAAGCAGCAATAACAACACGAAAGATGATGATGATGATGATGATGATGATGATGATGATGATGATGAAGAGAGGAGGAAGACCTGTGGCGTTCAGCAGTACGTCTCTTCTTCGTCTCTCTTCCTGTCGTCCGTCTCTTGACGCTGAGATGAAATCACAGAAATATAATTAGAAGTTCTCGTTTATTAATTTATTATTACACATTTTAGTTCTGCATGCAAAAAAAATTCGGTGCCGCGTCACTTTTAGCTTCCACTTTTATAATTGTCTTCTTCTTGTTATTCTTATATTATTAAAATGGTTTCAAATTAAATATGAACAAATAAGAAATGTATTTATGGAGTTAAAATCTAGTCAGTCACTAGAATTATACTTATTTCATTAAATTATTATTATGATGGTTAATATCAGATTTGCATAAAAGATTTCATGATATTATTGTGATATTCATAAAAAATAATTATGAAACTATCAGTTAAATTTAAATAAAAATATATTTGATTAATCAATTACACTAAAATTACAAGATTAAGCAGGTGGAGAGTCTATCATCATAAGAAAATAAATATATATATATAAAATGTATAAAAGAGGCAATGAATGTTTTACACAATATTAACAATGTATTTTTAAATAATCCCCTAAATATCTCCAGATTAAATATTATCTAGACAAAACATTATTTAGATTGCATATGATCTAGATTAAATATGATTTAGATTAAATATGATCTAGATTAAACATTATTCATATTAAATATTATCTATATAAAATATGATCTAGATGAACCATTATTCATATTAAACATTATTCATATTAAATATGATCTATATTAAATATGATCTAGATGAACCCCTCCGCCCCACCAGGCCGTGCAGACTGACCTGAGCTGAAGAGGACGAGCAGCGAAGAGGAGACGACGACCAGGAAGCCGAGGCGTGGACGCCGCTGGAAGTCCTCCATGACCGATAACCTCAGAACCTCAGAACCACAGAACCAGAACCACAGAACCAGAACCACAGAACCACGGAACCACAGAACCAGCACCACAGAACCAGAACCACAGAACCACAGAACCTCAGAACCGGATCAGCGCCTCTCCGCCCCCCGGGTCCTCATGTCTCAGGTGAACTGGTCTCGGGTAGAAAAGAGAAAGGTCTTTCCACAATGATGTCATCAGGTGTTAGTCCACAGCACTCAGACCGGTGGACCAGGTCTCGGTGGACCCCGGTCTCCCTGGTGGCCCCGCTTCACAACAGAGCTGGAACCAGAGACCGGCCTGCAGGTCCAGTTACTAATAACAAATACTTCTCCTCAATCTGACTCAAATAATGCTGAACTGCCTTTAAATCATCGAGGCGCCACCATAATGAGTAAACATAAACATAAGGTTCAAATTATTGTTTCACCATGTTGACATATCAGAGAGGGGATTATAGATATCTCTTTGTTTCACTCCAGAAATCAAATAAACACATTTCCTCCATGTGTGTATTACTAAAAGTGTAGATTTATGGATCAAACCTCTTTAAAGAAGTTTAGTTACATGACATCATCCTGAAGACTCTACAAGCTGAACTCATAGATTTCACCATGAAACTTCACCACTTCATCACTGACATTAAGAGAAGGATGTATTGTGTTGCAAGTTTTATGAAATGTTGTGTTTAAATATGGCAATGAGGCATTTTGTAATGGTAACTTTAGGTGAATTTAGAAGAAATCTACAGACGCAAACAGACAAAGTAGTAAAACTAATTATTTCCAGTGAATAAAAAACATGTTTCTTTAAATTGTGCTGCCAAACGACATCATTCTATATTATTAAAACCTTCAGGGTAAAAGTCAAATATAGAATTCAAGCAATCCAGACAGAGAGAACGGCGACGTCTCAATATGAATCAGAGGAGACGTATTGAACCAAAAACATATTGAACCAAAAACGTATTGAACCAAAAGGTACAAAATGAGGAATCAGGTTCTAACTTTGAGTCAAACTCCTTTTTTATCCTGTAATTTGACTCATCAACGTTTGAGATGAGAACTGACTCTGAATCAGACATTAGAACCCTCTTTACTCCACACGTTTAAACCCTTTTCTCTTTTTTCTAACCCTGTGACCTCTTGACAGAAATCCAACAAACACGACTCACCGGCGGTTCGATTCCCCTCGTGAGCTCTCGGTCCCCCGGCAGCATCCGACCTCGCCCCGCTTCACACGCCCGCCCAGATAAGGAGGACGTGATGCCACTCTCTCTCCTCGGCCTCCAGAGGTTGGCACACACACACACACACACACGCACACACACACACACACACACACACACACACACACACACACACACACACACACACACACACACACACACACACTGGCTGCAGCTGGGCACTGATCCATAACCCCTCCGGCTCCACTGCAAGAAATATAACTGATATCTCACTTACTGTCATCGTTCTGTGGCAAAATAATAATAATCTGATTTATTACACAAAAACAATCATCATGACTTCACATGTCAATCAAACAGTGGGGGCGGAGCCATGGCAGGAAACGCAGTTCATAGAAGGTGATATGCATGCCAAATTTAACAACTTGTGGGATATGATAAAGCCCCAAAAATGTCTTTCTTGCTAGAGAATAATAATTCCTAGAAATGCAATAGGTCCCTCTCCGTGCGAGGGCCCTAATAACAGAACAATAACAGACCAGAAATCAGAAAAATATTCTAAACCGACTGCTGTAAAATGTACGTTTTTAAAAAAGACCCATTTTCATGAAGCTTGAGCTGTGGCAAAGCTTTTTATTCCTGTAGTCAGAGTTCATGGTGCCGGTCCAGAGGGACACTTCTTGCAGTGTAGCTAAACGGCCGTAATAAGCCGCCGGAGTGACATACGAGCCGCATGGAAGATCAGTGAATAAGAGGAGTGAATAAGAGTCTTTAATGACGGGGGATCGGTGGGCACTTTGCTCGCCTTGGCATTCACGTTCGGACACATGGAGGCACACAGCGGTAATTTGGCAGAAGAGGAAACGGAGCTGCCGAGGGCCTGGGAACAGCTGCCCCTCGGGAGAGGACTCACACCGTGTATCACGAGAACGGGTTCAATGAAATGAAGAGTAAAGACATCATGCGTAAACAAATAAGCAAGTTAATCACATTCATATCAACGAGAGACTCGAGAGGGAAAAAAAGGCTGCAAATCCAAGCAGACATTTAATCGTCACTTAAAAGTGAATTTGTGTTGCTGAAGGGTCCGAGGAAGCAACCGTTATTCAACGACACGTTGGAAGTACCATGGTATAACAAGCCAGAAAAGTCCACTAAGGGTAAAAAACACAGGACTTTCACCCAGTAGACCAGGGGTGTCAAACATACGGCCCGCGGGCCGGATTCGGCCCGCCAGGGGGTCCAGTCCGGCCCGCGGGATAATTGTAAAAAATTGGAAAAACCACTGATCCTCTGATTGTAAGACGTGCATGGTAACCATTGAGCCACAGACACAATTGATCACAATACTGACTTTACTACTAATATTGCCTAACTGCAAGGGAGTCTGCAGAGGAGAGCCCAGGCAGGTAAACAGTGGGCTGATGTCTGAATTGTTGGTCTTTATGTTTCTAGTTTATTGAAGAAAGACCTTAAAACAGGGGTTATCATCCAAAAACCTCCAACAATGATTTAAACAGAGAGTAATATTGTCATTATGTATGCGTTATTATGCTGTGATTTTACTGGTCCGGCCCACTTGAGGTCAAAATGGGCTGCATGCGGCCCCTTAACTAAAATGAGTTTGACACCCCTGCAGTAGACTGTTGATCTCGTCCCATGCGAAACTACAAGAAAACGCTGACTTTATGCTCTTTACACAACGTTGGTACGCATGCTGCATGAAGTTACACAAGAAGGTCTGGTTGTTGGCGGTTGTTGTTTATTTAATGTTAGTTACTTTTTAATGTTACGTTGTTACATTGTTACGTTGTTACGGTACGTTGTTACATTGTTACATTGTTACATTTTTACGTTATGTTGTTACGATACGTTGTTACATTGTTACATTTTTACGTTATGTTGTTACGATACGTTGTTAAGTTGTTACATTACGTTGTTACGTTACGTTGTTACGTCTGAAGGTCTGGTTGTTGGCAGTTGTTGTTAAAGTTGCATTTACTGTTAGTTACTTTTTAATGTTACGTTTTTACGTTAACGTTACGTTGTTACAGTGCGTTGTTACATTGTTACGTTGTTACATTGTTACGTTGTTACGTTACGTTGTTACGTTACGTTGTTACGTTACATTGTTACGTTACATTGTTACGTTATGTTGTTACATTGTTACATTACGTTGTTACGTTACGTTGTTACGTTACGTTGTTACGTTACGTTGTTACGTTACGTTGTTACGTTACGTTGTTACTTTGTTATGTTACTTTGTTACGTTACGCTGTACAATGTTACATTATGGTGTTAATGTTAACTTACATTACGTTGTTAAATATGTTACGTTGTTACGTTACGTTTTTACGTTACATTGTTATGTTACATTGTTACGTTATGTTGTTACATTACATTGTTACATTACAGTGTTACGTTACGCTGTAACATTTTTACATTATGTTGTTACGGTATGTTGTTACGTTGTTACATTACAGTGTTACATTACGCTGTAACAATATAACGTAACAACGCAATGACGTTGTTTAGTTACATTGTTACGTTACATTTTTACGTTACATTTTTACATTATGTTGTTACGGTACGTTGTTACGTTACATTCATATTTGTACATTTGTACGTCAGCTACATGTCATTGTGTGTTTCTGCGAGCGCGATACGAGGCGGATATGAAACGTTTTGAGGGTTCAGAAACGTTGACGTTCACGTATCCTGTCGTTTGTCATTCGGTTCATCTCACGGTCATACAGAGCCCAGTCATACGAGTTTCAATTCAATAATTTATTAATAACTGGTGCAGTTGAAAAGACAAAAAATTAAAAAAATCAAGTAAGAATACATTTGCATATTATATCATCAAATCAAAATATTCAAAGTGATCTAATACAGAATAGAAATGGCAAGTTTCATTTTTTTTACTGGAATGAGAAAAATGATGCACAGCTCTGAAGGCCACTAGTGTAAAGTTGTCCAAACTTCCTTTAAAATAAAACCTAAGAACATCAAAACCTTTTTTTCTGACCCCAAAAAAAGCTGCTGTCAATCAACTCCCACAAAGCTGTCCGTAATATCCAATGGAAAGACCTTTTCTTCACGGGTGCATTTACATCAGAGACGATCTCTCTTCACATCTTCCTGTGAAAACAACCATATCGTCTATGATATCAATAAATATGAAACGACACTGTGCAACAAATGTTGTGCTATTTTTAATGTTGTGCAGGTTTTGTGTTCAGCTGGTTTAAGTTACGGTTAAACGCTGTCTTCAGTTTAAAGGTTTTTTGGCACATCTTTCGAGTCGCTTGCTTCCGTTTAGAGAGTTGTGCTTTGAAAAGAAAACGTCATACACAATCCGACGGACATTTATGATAACACAACTGAAGAAAAATTGGCTTTACAACATAAATACTCAACAGCATATCATGTTGTTAACTCCATTTGTCTCGACAGGTATTATATAGTTATATTTATTATAGTTTATTGACTATTTTTTGTAGTTTTAACAAACACTTAGTTTTAACTAACATGGATAGCCGACCTGAGTCAAGCGCTTCACTTTTTAAGAAAGACTGAAGACAGAAACTAGGATTCACGGAGTTATGAAGGTCGTTGTAGAGCCATTGTCTCATAGACTTCTATACAACCAGAGGAGTCGCCCCCTGGTGGTCAGGAGAGAGAATGCAGCTTTAACACATGAAGCATAGACTTCTATACAATCAGAGGAGACATTAAGTTTAAATGACTTTCACTTTTCAGAACTGTTTGCGCTCAGAGTGACATCAGGACTTCAGCTCTCTGTTAATATAATAATTGTGGGAATATGTTGCTATATCACGTGCTAACATGTCTGATGTAGCTTGTAGACGATCAGCTATCTGTTTGGTCAGACGTCAGCCTGTCAGATGGTTATTTCTCTCTGTAGATGCAGCCTTCCACATGAATATTACAGCAGCTTTGAGTTGCATTCCGACAGCCGTAGCAAGAAAAGCATGACCAGAAATATTTTTAAAACCTAAAAATATTACATTGAAAAGAACTGTACTGTAATAGGCCAAGGCACAAATAATTTCGTAGCAATTAAGATGTCCATTAAAAAATTATTATGTAGAATGTGTGCATCAGTGCATTGCTTGGGATGCGGTTACCATGGGAACAGCCAGCGTAAAGTGCTCCTTTCAGCTCACAATCACTTTCACACAGACCAGTTCACTCACAGAGATGACGGAGATCAGGGAAGTGCACGTGCACACACATGGACGTGCACGTGCACACACATGGACGTGCACATGCACACACATGGACGTGCACATTTTAAACTGGCAGACGAAATAAAAATAATGAACAGTTAACATGTTCGTTCGCTACTTTCTGAGTCAAATCTCTGTTCTATTTATCGTGTCGTGGACACGTTGCTGAAAAAGGGACGATTGAAGTCATGAAGTCGTTGACGGGATCACATTCTGAGTTCCTCTTCAGCATTTAGACTCAGCTGATTAAAGTAAATCAGTAAGTGAAAGTGAAAGTAAAATATCAGATAACATATTGGTTCATAACACACAAAATGAGGACAGACAAATGAATGCAATTTCAATCATTTTCACACTTTAAAGAGTAACACGAGCGCGTCGTTAAATATTGAGGGAATGTTTTGTCCACACTGCAATTTTTTTTTGCATCCTTCCATATTTTCGCCCAAAGTTTTCCAAACTCGATTTCCATTATTGGAAGAAATGTCCAAACGAAAAGAAAATAGGATTCTTGAAAATCAATTAGTTAGTTAATTGAAAACAAATGATTGAAGTGACGCCATATTTAGGTTGTTTTCACATGTTATGAGAAAAAGTTCCATCCTTATTGTGCTGTTTTTTGTAGGTTTTGAGTCTTGGAAGACAATCTATTGTATTTAATACAAAGTTTAAATACAATGTTAGATTTTGAAATGTAACAGTAGTGAAGCAATGCAGCTGGCTCTTCAGACGCACCGCCATGTGACACAAAGACACACAAAGACTCACAAACAGACTCACAAACAGACACACAACGAGACGTGGACACACGGACGAGAGAGGAAACGAGAAGTGAAACATTGTAACCTCGTGTGCGTTTCTGTGCGGCTGAAATCAAGACGAGCTACAGAAGCAGGAGCGCACCGCGAAAAACTAATACATAAATACAAAATAAAAAAAGGCCAAATTGCAACAGAAGGTCACCAGAGGTCACATCCCATAATAAACCCTGCGTCGTTCCTTCGGGACGTTTCTGGCTTCAGAGGAGCGAGCGTCTCACCGCATGGCGAGATCATTCACTGTTAGAGTATATATTCATATATTTGAATGGGCTTCAGTAGCAGAAGTTATATTAACTGTAATACAATATGATACATACATAATAATAATATTAATAGGTGTTTGGTTAGCCGCGTCCACACCGGGCTTCAAACTGAGCTGAAAAGCAACAGTGAGTGCTTGTTTTAAGCAGCTTGGAGCGCCAGGCGGGTGGAGTTTGTGACTGGGAAAAACATCGGAGGAAAAGGAGGTTTTTATTTGTTTGTTTTTGTTATTGTTTCTGGTTTTCTAGACTTGTTTACACATAACAGCCACATATCAATGTGGGCACTTTGTTCATGCACTGCGCTTAAAAGTGTTGAATTACTTTAAATTAATTCATGAATACTAGAAACAGAAATACAGTAAACGACCATAACGTCAGTAAAAATATATTTAAAATTATAGAAAAAATTGAAAGTCAACCGAAATAAAAACAAGGATATTTGGAAGTAAAAAAAAAACTTTGACAAAATGAACAAAAATACAAATGGGGTCAAAAAAGTGTCAAAAACAGGTGAATTCCCTTTTGCAGGACAGAACAGCAGAGATGTTTGTGTTTCTTTTTCTTCTTTTCAACTGGAAAGTTTGTACGCGAAAAAGTGGCGACACAACTCAAGAGCACAGCGGCGGGAAAACAAAGTGACGGTTCAGAGAGCAAACAACAGGGAACACACACACACACACACACACACACACACACACACACACACACACACACACACACACACACACACACACACACACACACACACACACACACACACAAACAGGAGACTTCCATGTCGCCCCCTAGTGGTGCGTTATCATGCAAACCATGCAAAAAAACCATGAGAATGTATCCATATAAAAAATAAGTGTTACAAAATGGCATAGCAAGTATAAGTATCCATTCGATCGCCTCCTCCGTTTCCTGATATCCTGAACGTTGAGTCTACACTAGGAGTCGCATGCGTTACATGCAGTGCGGTTGGCTTTGCAGCGATAAAGCTTTTGGGCGTAAATAGTGTGAATATTAATGTTCTTCTTATTTGAGCTATGAGTGCGCTGTACAGAGTTTTACTTTACAAACAGTTTTTGTTTCTTTGTCCTGGGCAGTCCGGATGCCACGGCTCTCCGTCGGTCGACAAGACCGGCCTCCGAAGGTCGCCGACCTCGCAGCATCGAGGCGGATCCCCCCCTCCCCCGTGGTCCCGTCCAGAGGTGTGGACCCCAAGCTGATGTGGGTTTAGAGGCGTGGGTTGGATTCAAGGTTTCGGTGTTGCCTCTCAGGGCGGGGTGTTCCACACGGCGTCGCCGAACCCCTCCCCCGTGGAGGAGAGCGGCAGGGCCCCCCCGCTGGGCGTGAAGGGGTCCGGGTCCGAGTCCGAGTCCGTCTCCCCCTCCGCCAGGTAGCTCGGCCGGGTTCTCGTCCTCATCGACGAGTCCCCCGCGTCCTCCCGCTCCCCGGAGACGCTGAACCCGCTCGGCGAGCGCTCCAGCTCCTCGTGGTCCACCGACAGCATGGACAGCGGCGAGTCGGCGCCCCGCATCCCCGCGGTCCTTCCCGGCCCCGCCGCCGCCGAGTCCTGCAGGGAGCTGATGGGCAACACCGTGGGGCGCTCGGCGTAGGTGGGGACGGCGGCCGCGGGGAGGTGTTGGTGGAGGCGCGGCGGCGGAGGAACCGGGTCAGCGTCCACGCCTCCTCGGCCTCGGCCGCGGTGCGGACTCGGCTTGCCGACGGGCGTCTGGTAGGACATGTGCGGGAACGCCTCGCCGTAGTTGAAGAACACGCGCCGGATCTCGCCGTTGGCCGCCGGGTCGCAGGTCTCCAGGGTCATGTGGGCGGCGCCGGCAGAGTCCACCTGCAGGAGCTCAGTGTGCTGGATGTGCATGTCCACCAGGAAGTCCAGCTTCTTCTCCATGTCCTCCACCTGAGGAGAGATCATCCACCGTTATAACAAACACATTTCAACATGCGATCAAATCTACCGGTCGGAAAATAATACTTATATTTGTATGAAATGTTACTGATTGCAGATTTCAGTTTAGGAATTGAACCAGCAACATGTGGAACCCAACCTTTTTGGATTTGCATCCATATTTGACTAAGCTGAACCTACAGTTCTTCTTTTGGTTCTAAAAGTGTTCTAACGTGTTCTAACGTGTTCTAACCATGTTATAGAGGGTTATAACATAGTCTAAAGGGTTATACACATGTTATGAAGTGTTCTAAAGGGTTCTAACCATGTTATAGAGGGTTATAACATAGTCTAAAGGGTTATACACATGTTATGAAGTGTTCTAAAGGGTTCTAACCATGTTATAGAGGCTTATAACATAGTCTAAAGGGTTATACACGTGTTATGAAGTGTTATAATGTGTTCTAAAGGGTTCTAACATGTTATAAATGGTTCTAATGGTGTTCTAAAGTGTTCTAAATTATTCTAACGTGTTCTAAAGTGTTCTAACCATGTTATAGAGGGTTATAACGTAGTCTACAGGGTTATGCATGTGTTATGAAGTGTTCTAAAGGGTTATACATGTGTTCTAAAGTGTTCTAAATGCTTCTAAATGCTTATACAGGGTTATAATCTGTGTTCTAAAGGGTTCTACCATGTTCTAAATGGTTCTAATGGTGTTCTAATGTGTTCTAGACGTGTTCTAAAGGGTTATTAAAGGGTTCTAAAGTCCAGTGTTTATCTCACGAGGGGGTTCGCGGTTCTCATCCTCACCTGCCGCTCCACCCGGACAAATCTTCCCATCATGCTTTGGTCTTCGCCGTCTGGCAAGGAGGCGGCTTTGGCGAGGTCGGACTCGTGCCTGGAACACAGGGACACTCAGTGGACGTGCACACACACCTGTTACAGAACATTCACCTGCGCAGAACGTTCGCAGAAATAAAGAGTGCTGCTTCTCGTTCGAACTCTTTACCGACGACCACAAAGTATAATTTACTACAAGTTAAGAGAAACAAGACGAAGATGCCAACATAAATAGTAACCTTAATACGGCACATAAAGTACATTTAATAGCATTATGTTTGCCCTTTTGTAGGGATTTTCTTCACGAGTCTAATATTACAATAGAATCAGATAACATTGAGTTGTCTATTCATGTGAGGGACTGTACCTGGGCGACTGATTGGTCGGGTAGCTAAAGGGCGTTTTGGGAGTCTTCTTCTGCTTGGGGGTGAGGGGGGGTCCGGGGGCCAGAATCATGTCGATCCTGAGAGGAAGACAAACAGGATGAGCTCGAGGAAGAGGAAGAGGAGCAGGAAGAGGACGAGATGTCTGCTTCTCTAAAAACATCCACAGAGCCGCTGCTGACCTCGTCTGCAGGTATTTGATTCGACAGAGCATGTCCAGGTGCCCGGCGGAGTACTGCTCGATCACGTCTTTGACATCGTAAGGCCTCAGAGTTTCCTTGAACCGCTTCTTGTTCAAGAGGAATTGCATGATCCTGTGAGACAAAGACACAGAACACATATTCAAACACAACTGTGAGACCACAACTGGCCTGGTCACCGTCCCCTAGATGTTCCCGGGGTCATATGGGGTAAATAATCCCTCCGGCATCCCACCCAAGTGCACACAAACTCACCTTGCTCAACCGCCTCATGCTGAGCTGCAAACCATTTCTAGAAAATCTATCTTTGTTAAGACGTGTTTCTAAGAAACCTCCCTCGACCACGGAAGCCGGCGCAGTTCGGCCACATTTAATATACTATAACAAATGATTTGTAATGCTTTATTAGACTCCTACAAGCTCGTAGGGTTACGAAGAAGTGTCTTTTATTGAAATACACTTTGTAAAGTGTACTTATTAACGATCTAGTGAAACCTTACGGCCGCGATGTGAAATTGACGGCGAGGTTACGGGGTTTATGTAATTACATAAACTTAAAGGTAAGTTAATTTTTTTCTGAGCTGATAGAACTCTTCCCACAAGGCTTTACTTTATTTCAGCAATTTAAATGAAATTAATCAACGTTGTGGTTCTGGAGATCCTTTAGGAAACGTCACTTGACTTATTTGTCTCTTTTCTTGTCCGATAATGGCCAGATCTTCCCTCTATCTGACATTTGATGAAGTGAAAGTGAGGTTTCACACTTTAGTTGTAGCTGGGATCAAAGACCACGACGCTTGATGTGGGATCAAACCCAACATCCTTCAGTTTGTGGAGTCGTCTCCCACCTGGAGCCCGCCCTGCCCACTGAGCTCCCCTCTTTGGTCCCACAGGACTCCCACTCGGAAAATAATACTTTTATTTGTATGAAATGTTAGATTGCAGATTTCAGTTTAGGATTTGAACATGTGGAACCCAATCTTTTCAGATTTGCATCCACATTTGCCTAAGCTGAACATACAGTTCTTTTGGTTCTAAAAGTGTTCTAACGTCTTCTAAAAGTGTTCCAATGGGTTATAAAGGGTTAAAAGGTGTTCTGAAGTGTTTTAGGGTGTTCTAACATATTCCAAAAGTGTTCCAAAGGGTTCTAAATGGTTCTAAAGGGTTTCACACTTTACTTGTAGCTAGGATCAAAGACCACGACGCTTGATGTGGGATCAAACCCAACATCCTTCAGTTTGTGGAGTCGTCTCCCATCTGGAGCCCGCCCTGCCCACTGAGCTTCCTTCTTTGGTCCCACTGGACTCCCACAGGACTCCCACAGGACTCCCACTGGGAGCGGACTCGAACACGACTCTTCCCAGAGTGCAGCGGTGGTGGCAGCAGTGGGGGCTTCAGTGTTTTTGGGGGCAGAAAGTCTTGGGGCCTGAAACTGAAACCCCTCCAGGTCCGAGCGTTCCCATTCAGACCCATTCAGACCCAAAATAATGGCGTGGAAGGAAGCGGCCCTTTCACAGGGTTAATCACTCATCTCACTGGTCCTCCGCAAGATTGAGTTCCTGCATCACGTCAACGGCGCGGCCGATAGAACCGGCACGCTGTGAGATCCGCCTCCAGTCTCTGGTTTCCTCTCCGGCACAAAAACAGCCAAGCTCTCTGAATGCCGATCTTATTTGGCATTAGCAGATTGTTTTTCCTCAAATATTGTTCATCCTGATTTGAATAACCATCTTTTAAAATGACTTGCAAAAAGGCGGTTGAGTAGACTTCTACATCACTGCAGCAAGAACGAGTAACCCGGGGTTTAGCAAGGAGAGTTCATATACAATCACCAATGACAAATCAAGCTGGAGTTGGATGTATTGAACACCATAAGTAATATACAAGTGAAATATATGGTTTGGTACATGAGAAAATTCAAATGTCACACGCGCAAATGTGCCCCAATGCAAAGTTGGAGACCTCACCTGAATGTTCTCTGTTCTAAACCCTCTCTAACTTTGTTCTGCTTCATTTTATCAAAGTCAACCTTTGCAGAGAGAATGTTCACATATTGTGTTATGATTTGGGTTAGAGAATGTTCACATATTGTGCTATGATTTGGGTTAGAGAATGTTCACATATTGAGCTATGATTTGGGTTAGAGAATGTTCACATATTGTGCTATGATTTGGGTTAGAGAATGTTCACATATTGTGCTATGATTTGGGTTAGAGAATGTTCACATATTGAGCTATGATTTGGGTTAGAGAATGTTCACATATTGTGCTATGATTTGGGTTAGAGAATGTTCACATATTGTGCTATGATTTAGGTTAGAGTTGGAAAGGAAAGGGCCTAAAAATAGGTGGGTTTTCAAAAGGTGATGTCAGCCATTTCATTTATCTCTCTGCACCAACCAGATGTCTCGTTATCAGATCAGATCGCCCATCAGCTGATTTGCGCCACACAACAACTGTTCTATTGGTTCAAAAGAACACCTGTTCTTATACATCCAATCATACAACTGTGTATTTAGCTAAAAGCCCTAAATGCTGCTTCACTGGGACTTCACTGGAGATCATGAAATGCACATTTAAAGCTCCTGACCTGACGGCCCTGATGACCAGCTTCAGCGTGGGGATCATCTCCTCCATGAGGATGTCCGGAGGGAAGCACCGCTCCTCTGAGGGTTCTGCCAGGCCGCCGCCGTCTGACGAGGAAAAAAACAGAAGACTTAATACGATGATGACCCAAACCAAACTCAAGCTTTCTACCACCGAGGACCGTGGCCTTTACTTCCATACCTTCGGAGCTCTGGCGGAGCGTGTAGGCCTTCATGCGGAAGGCGGTGCGGAAACGTTCGCGGTTGCTGAAGCCGGCGGGTTTGGACTCCTTGGAGGGACTTTCCTCGATGGAGTCGGCGTGACACGTGAACCTCTTGCCCGACCCGACCGACGCCCGCGCGTTGGGGAGGCGAACACGCTCCAGTAAACTCAGTTTCTGGCTGAAGGGGAGAGGAGATACAGAATGCAGTTTGCTGTTTAAAGCCACTTCTTTTAACATGTGTCTTGTTCACAATGTTAATTATGACGATATTAAGAGTTAAAGAGGCCTTTAGCTTTGGGGAGATGTTTGCTTGACTGATGAAAGTCGTGAGACTGAAATGTCTCCACAGTTTGAAGGATTTCAGGTCCTTTCTACGTTCAGGAACTTCGGTGAAGTTAGTACCCACATTTTTTCATTCTAAACCAAAGTCCAGGCTTCAAAATATCTCTTTCTGACAGCTGAAGAAAAGAAAGAAATTATCCTTTATTAATCCTCTTGGGGAAATTCTTCTCTGCATTTGACCCATCCCTGGTTGGGGAGTGGTGGGCTGCCCTGTGGGGCGCCCGGGGTGTCTTGCCGTGACACTTCGACATGTGAGCTATGGGGGGACTGGGGATTGAGCCGGCTACCTTGTGGGTGCAGGACTCATCCCCCTGAGCTACAGCCACCCCAAGAGCCACCGGATCTTTGAGGTTACAAGTCTGAAAGCTCCGTTAAACCACATCTACATGGTTCTAGATGCTAACTAGAACCGTATCGGGTTCTTTGGCCTTTCAGATAAAGGGTTCCCCGTAGAACCGTCTGTGAAGGTTTCTACCTCTTGCACCTTCTAAAGGTGCTCCTAATAACCCAGCCGGGGTTCCACCCAGAGATGTGTATTCCAAGGGTTTCATCTAGAAGTTCTTTCGGCTTCTACGGTTTTGAACATCTTTTCAGGGGTTATCTTTGCAGATGTATTGAGGACATTGAATGCGGTCATTGTAATCCTGCTGAAACTACAGAGAGATCCAAAGTAAACGTGCCAGATCTTCCAAATAAGGCCCTTTGACCTGACCGATCGCACCGGGTCAGAGGGTCTTCCTGTCATTTCTTGGGGGCATTTTGATGTTTCTCGCATTCTGAAGAGGAACCAACAACACCTGCATCTCCTCAAGGAATCCCTCTTCTCGTCTTTCCTTGAATCTCCATTGAGTCTCTAATGAGTTTAAACCTTATATACTGTACATGACGCCCTTTTTTCTCTTCTCCTGAAAATGAGAACGGTGTTTTTTCAAAACTAAAACTGTTATCTCCTCATCCACAGGGTCGGTTTAATTCATTTAAATTGCTAAAGTACCATAACCCTTGTGAGGAGAGGCGTGTGGTTTTACATTAAAAAAAAAAAATTATTAAGTTTTAATATTTCCGTAAGCTCCTTAATATGACTAAGCGATTATAACGTTTCATTAAAACCTTCATAAAAACCCTTACAACGGCGGATTTCAGTCAGTTCAGTCTAATAAATCAAATCTAGATCATTTCCTGACCCATTATTAGTGTCTCCACATTGCGAAACAAGCGTTCTGAACGTTTCTTCATATCTTGGCCGTTCCGAGATCCTACGATCTCATTGGTCCTCAGACTCTTCTGAAAGCGCGTCAGACGGCACATGCGGAAGGGAGACGGCCATTTTGATATGCTGTTTGTCATGGTGGGGACCAAGATTCAGGTGGTTGAAATTGAAAAATGACCTTTAGGTCATCTTTCAATTTCTGAACCGAAAAACACGTTTTTTGGACTGAATATGCTTCCTAACATGTCAATGCTTGTGTTTATTGTGATTGTTATTGCAGATTTAGATGCTTTAGACTCTTGACTTTTTTCAGCATCATATTTATGCTGAAAATAAGTTTAAACATAATTTGTATTTATTTTTGTAAAGGCAAGGAGTTGCGGATTCGTTAGAGATCAAGGACAATAGGGTCTGGTATTCATATTGAGGTCATATGAGCTGTAGAACTAATAAGGGGACCCTAGGGTGGAACTGGTAGTCTTGAGGATCTGCTGCCTCGGGCGTAACAACGTGGTTCTCCTGGCACGACGACGCCTCAGAGCGCTGCGAGGGCCCGGCCTCCTTTATTGTCCGATAGCCGGCAACATTTGGCAGCACAAAGAGCGGCGCTCCCCGGGTAAAGTAAGACTCCTGTGTGCCTTGGAAGAGGCAGAGAGGCGGGGGTAACCGGAGCCGACGACCGGCCTGAAACGGGGGCCTCTGAAACGTGGAGCGCTCTCAGCGGCTTTGCTCCCACAGCAGACACACAATGGGAGCCTCTTTGTGGCCCCGGGGCCGGATAGGGACGGCAGATTACGGCGCTGAGAGGCGGCAGAATGGGACGCTTTAAAGGACGAGAGAATCTCTTTCTGACCGCTTCCCCGCCAAATAAAGAGACAGAGAATGACATGCGATTATCCCGAGGCGACACAACGGGGCCAAATAATGCTCCTCGTCTCCCACAGCGCCGCCGGCCCGAGACCCAGACGCTCATACTGGTTTACACATACTGGTTTACTCTTACTGGTTTACACATACTGGTTTACTCTTACTGGTTTACTCTTACTGGTTTACACATACTGGTTTACTCTTACTGGTTTACTCATACTGGTTTACACATACTGGTTTACACATACTGGTTTACTCTTACTGGTTTACACATACTGGTTTACTCTTACTGGTTTACTCTTACTGGTTTACACATACTGGTTTACTCTTACTGGTTTACACTTACTGGTTTACTCTTACTGGTTTACTCATACTGGTTTACACATACTGGTTTACTCTTACTGGTTTACACATACTGGTTTACACATACTGGTTTACTCTTACTGGTTTACACATACTGGTTTACTCTTACTGGTTTACACATACTGGTTTACTCATACTGGTTTACACTTACTGGTTTACACATACTGGTTTACTCTTACTGGTTTACACATACTGGTTTACTCATACTGGTTTACACATACTGGTTTACACATACTGGTTTACTCTTACTGGTTTACACATACTGGTTTACACATACTGGTTTACTCTTACTGGTTTACACATACTGGTTTACACATACTGGTTTACTCTTACTGGTTTACACATACTGGTTTACTCTTACTGGTTTACACATACTGGTTTACTCATACTGGTTTACACTTACTGGTTTACACATACTGGTTTACTCTTACTGGTTTACACATACTGGTTTACACTTACTGGTTTACACATACTGGTTTACTCATACTGGTTTACACTTACTGGTTTACACATACTGGTTTACACATACTGGTTTACTCATACTGGTTTACTCATACTGGTTTACACTTACTGGTTTACACATACTGGTTTACTCATTCTGGTTTACACATACTGGTTTACACATACTGGTTTACACATACTGGTTTACACTTACTGGTTTACACATACTGGTTTACTCATACTGGTTTACACATACTGGTTTACACATACTGGTTTACACATACTGGTTTACTCATACTGGTTTACACATACTGGTTTACACTTACTGGTTTACACATACTGGTTTACTCTTACTGGTTTACACATACTGGTTTACACATACTGGTTTACACATACTGGTTTACACATACTGGTTTACTCTTACTGGTTTACACATACTGGTTTACTCATACTGGTTTACACATACTGGTTTACACATACTGGTTTACACATACTGGTTTACTCATACTGGTTTACACATACTGGTTTACACATACTGGTTTACTCTTACTGGTTTACACATACTGGTTTACTCTTACTGGTTTACACATACTGGTTTACACATACTGGTTTACTCTTACTGGTTTACACATACTGGTTTACACATACTGGTTTACTCATACTGGTTTACACTTACTGGTTTACACATACTGGTTTACTCATACTGGTTTACACTTACTGGTTTACACATACTGGTTTACACATACTGGTTTACTCATACTGGTTTACTCATACTGGTTTACACTTACTGGTTTACACATACTGGTTTACTCATTCTGGTTTACACATACTGGTTTACACATACTGATTTACTCTTACTGGTTTACACATACTGGTTTACTCATACTGGTTTACACTTACTGGTTTACACATACTGGTTTACACATACTGGTTTACTCTTACTGGTTTACACATACTGGTTTACTCATACTGGTTTACACATACTGGTTTACACATACTGGTTTACACATACTGGTTTACTCATACTGGTTTACACATACTGGTTTACACATACTGGTTTACTCTTACTGATTTACACATACTGGTTTACTCATACTGGTTTACACATACTGGTTTACACATACTGGTTTACTCATACTGGTTTACACATACTGGTTTACACTTACTGGTTTACACATACTGGTTTACTCTTACTGGTTTACACATACTGGTTTACACATACTGGTTTACACATACTGGTTTACTCATTCTGGTTTACACATACTGGTTTACACATACTGGTTTACACATACTGGTTTACTCATACTGGTTTACACATACTGGTTTACACATACTGGTTTACACATACTGGTTTACTCATACTGGTTTACACATACTGGTTTACTCTTACTGGTTTACACATACTGGTTTACTCTTACTGGTTTACACATACTGGTTTACACATACTGGTTTACTCTTACTGGTTTACACATACTGGTTTACACATACTGGTTTACTCATACTGGTTTACACTTACTGGTTTACACATACTGGTTTACTCATACTGGTTTACACTTACTGGTTTACACATACTGGTTTACACATACTGGTTTACTCATACTGGTTTACTCATACTGGTTTACACTTACTGGTTTACACATACTGGTTTACTCATTCTGGTTTACACATACTGGTTTACACATACTGATTTACTCTTACTGGTTTACACATACTGGTTTACTCATACTGGTTTACACATACTGGTTTACACATACTGGTTTACTCATACTGGTTTACTCATACTGGTTTACTCATACTGGTTTACACATACTGGTTTACTCTTACTGGTTTACACTTACTGGTTTACACATACTGGTTTACACATACTGGTTTACTCATACTGGTTTACTCATACTGGTTTACACTTACTGGTTTACACATACTGGTTTACTCATACTGGTTTACTCATACTGGTTTACACATACTGGTTTACACATACTGGTTTACTCATACTGGTTTTACTCCAACCTTTTCCCCATCGTTTCAAACTGTTATGATAAAAACTGTTTTCAGAGTTAAATGCTGAGATCTGGAAACATCGAGACGATCCGACACATCAGAAACAAACCGCCAACTTCTACAGATTCTGAACCTCCAGAGCGCCATCTAGTGGGTCTCCGGGGCACTGACACATGGTTGTATTAAATTAAAAAACATATTTGTGGGGACAAGGCCCGCTTTGTTTAAATATCTCAATGCACATGTGTTTTCACGGTGAGCTCCGGTTCCCCCACGCAGAGACACAAAGTGAAATATGACTACAGTACAGTTGGATTCATAATGGCAGCCACTGATTCAGATCTACAGCTTTTTTTTTTTACTTTTGTTGTCATGTTATGTTTTTAAATTCTTATTTATTGTCTTGGGGACGTGTTGAACCATCAGAAATGTGCCTCAAGTTACAAAAAGTTCAGAAACCTGTGATCCACATAACTTCCTTTAGAGGTCCAACTGAAAGCGAGCGCACCTGACGTGTTGGTCGAGCGTTTCAACCGACGCCTTCCAACCCGTCGCTTGTGTGACGTTACATCGCTGCTTATGAAGGAGGTCTGCACTGTAAGATCCTGAGCCAACGAGAGGGAGGGAGGGCCGACTAAGCTAACGTTACTCACACCCTCACTCCAAAGGTCTGCAACACACACACACACACACACACACACACACACACACACACACACACACACACACACACACACACACACACACACACACACACACACACTTGACTCTCAGATGGGATATAGTTTTCTCTCAGTGCTGTTGAGTAGACCACACAATAGCACTGGAGAACTCAGATTAAAGGTCTAATACCGTTCAATGCAGTGTAACACTCTCTCTCTCACACACACACACACACACACACACACACACACACACACACACACACACACACACACACACACACGGTAAGTGCTTATCGCCTCTTGTCGGCCCCTTGTAGTTTCTGGCGGCCGTCCACCTCTTCGCTCTGAGCAACAAGATAATGTCAGACTGACTTCCCCGCCGCTGATCCTCCGAGGGTTAAAACTCTGTCTACGTCTTCACTTCCTGTTCCTCCCTGTCTCCACACACACACACACACACACACACACACACACACACACACACACACACACACACACACACACACACACACACACACACACACACACCCCTCCAGCAGCAGCAACTTAATCCTGCAGGTTGAACACGCCAGCGAGGCGTTGGAGCAGAACACTGCGGAGTAATGAGGCTGTGATGGAATCAACCCGACGGAGAGAGAGAGAGAGAGAGAGAGAGAGAGAGAGAGAGAGAGGAAAATAGAGAATGTAGCTTTAACACATGAAGCATAGACTTCTATACAACCAGAGGAGTCGCCCCCTGGTGGTCAGGAAAGAGAATGCATCTTTAACACATGAAGCATAGACTTCTATACAACCAGAGGAGTCGCCCCCTGGTGGTCAGGAGAGAGAATGCAGCTTTAACACATGAAGCATAGACTTCTATACAACCAGAGTCGCCGCCCCCTGGTGGTCAGGAAAGAGAATGCATCTTTAACACATGAAGCATAGACTTCTATACAACCAGAGGAGTCGCCCCCTGGTGGTCAGGAGAGAGAATGCAGCTTTAACACATGAAGCATAGACTTCTATACAACCAGAGTCGCCGCCCCCTGGTGGTCAGGAAAGAGAATGCATCTTTAACACATGAAGCATATACTTCTATACAACCAGAGGAGTCGCCCCCTGGTGGTCAGGAGAGATAATGCAGCTTTAACACGTGAAGCATAGACTTCTATACAACCAGAGGAGTCACCCCCTGGTGGTCAGGAGAGAGAATGCAGCTTTAACACATGAAGCATAGACTTCTATACAACCAGAGGAGTTGCCCCCTGGTGGTCAGGAGAGAGAATGCAGCTTTCAGACAGAAGAGACTTTATAGAACCAGAGGTTGCTGCATTGAATCTTCTCATTGTTTCCGTAACAACAGCCGACAGTGTTTTGCTTTAACTCTCGGGTCCTAATCGACGCTTCAGGCCGTATTTAAAGTTCTCCTGCATAAAACTGTCTGCCAACTCTGTGAAATATGTCGACAGATGTGCAATCACGCCGTTACATCGAGGTCAGCGAGGTCACCAGCGACTGTGTTGATTCCTGCACTCCAGACATCGCTTCAGCAGAAACATTCATCACTCGGATCAAACCTCCTTGGGGAGATTTCCTGTGACAGAGTCTCGTTAAAGTCCCTCCACATGACGAGGGAAAAGGAAAACCATGGAGCTTAAAGACCCGTCTCGGGACTAATTACTGGGTCTGAACTGTGTGCAACATAACTAACGGTCTCGCTAATGGGTTTCTAAAGAGAATCATCTCTCGCCATCAAAGTGGCTGATGTGGAAGTTCGAGCCGTTAAAGAGACGAGAGGGAGTTTCATATCACGTTCACATGTTTACCGGATTAGACCGGAGATTTATTTGACTTGTTAATTAATACAGGAAGCTATTTAAAGGATATTCTGGGAACATTACGGGGCTCATTAAAGCCTCAGTGTGAGTCACCCACCTGGCGACGGCCTCCAGGTGATCCTTCCTCTGCACGTCAGGAGACTCATTTACTCTCGCTTCAAGTGACCTTTTATCTCTTTCAGGTCTGGTTTCAACCAGCTACATGGGTTATGTTGTTCTTTTATCACATATATTGTTTTTTCATATATTTTACTGAAAATATGAGGTTCATTTAGTTGTCTAAACTCACAGCTGCTGTGAAGCATCCAGCTTTTGGTTTGGTTTCATGATCAGCAGAAACATATTGAACATGAACCATGACTAGTGTAACAGTATATATTCATACTGAAAGAAACGGTAGGATGAAACACGTGGTGGAACTCACCTGAAACAGGGGAGAGAGATGATGGTTTCATAAAATCTCCACGTGGCGATAAGGTCGTCCCTGATTGGATTGGTGGAGTAATATCGCCAGGCGGACTAGAGTGAAACAGGAAGTGATGTCACGGTTAAACAGCTGAGTTTGGGCTCCGTGAGATGCACATAAACAGCTGATGACGGCTCTCACCTGGATGAGCCCGGCGGCGGGATGTCTGCGCTTCTCGAAGTGCTTCTGCCGGTGCTGCTCCTGGACCTTCAGAGCCAGGCCGGATCCCAGGATGCCCTGCAGCGGCAAAACACAGTCAGCTGCCTCTGGTTCTGGCCGCTGTGCACCAAGACCAACAGGCACGGACCACGGGCACGCAGTCAAAGAGACAAGAACTCAACATGTCCACAAAGAAATAGAAGATGACAACAAAGAGATGCAGAAAGAGCTACAGAGAGACGATGCAAAGACACTCAAAACGGCATGAAACGAGGCGAAAACACCACAGAAGACTCAAGTTGACGTCAAAGAGACCAAAACAACTACAAAGAGACCAAAAGAACTTCAAATAAATGCAAAACAGCTGCAAAAAGAGACAAAAGAAAAATGGCCCAAATCAGGAAGAGATTCAAAATGTCCACATATAAACAGTACAAAGAGACACATGCGACAAAATAAATTGAAAATATGACCACAAAGGGACAGAATAAGACTACAAAGAAACCCAAATAACTAATATGAGATGCAAAATAGCAGCAAAAACTGATACAGAGAGACCACAAACACTCTCAAAAAGGCTATTTAAAGGGGAAAACAACCACAAAAGGGACTCAACTTGACAAAAGAAGACACAAAGCAACTACAAAGAGACAGCAAAATATTAAATGCAAAACATCTGCAACGAGACTCAAAGAGGCTCAAGATGGCTATGCAAAATGTCCAACACAGAAATAGAAAACAACTACAAAGACACACAATAACCACACAATAACACAAAATAACCACAAAGAGACACAAAACCACCACAAAGAGACACAATAACCACACAAAACACAAAATAACCACAAAGAGACACAAAACCACCACAAAGAGACACAATAACCACACAAAACACGAAATAACCACAAAGAGACACAACACAACCACAGAGAGAAATAAAAACAACAACAAAGAGACACAAAACAACAAAAAAGAGACACAAAACAACCACAAAGAGACTCAAAACAACAACAAAGAGACACAAAACAACCACAAAGAGACAGAAAACAACCACAAAGAGACAGAAAACATCAACAAAACAACCACAAAGAGACAGAAAACAATCACAAAGAGACAGAAAACATCAACAAAACAACCACAAAGAGACAGAAAACATCCACAAAACAACCACAAAGAGACAGAAAACAATCACAAAGATAAATAAAAACAACAACAAAGAGACAGAAAACAATCACAAAGATAAATAAAAACAACAACAAAGAGACAGAAAACAATCACAAAGATAAATAAAAACAACCACAAAGAGACACAAAACAACCACAAAGAGACAGAAAACAACTACAAAGAGACAGAAAACAATCACAAAGAGACAGAAAACAACCACAAAACAACCACAAAGAGACAGAAAACAATCACAAAGATAAATAAAAACAACAACAAAGAGACAGAAAACAATCACAAAGATAAATAAAAACAACAACAAAGAGACAGAAAACAATCACAAAGATAAATAAAAACAACCACAAAGAGACACAAAACAACCACAAAGAGACAGAAAACAACTACAAAGAGACAGAAAACAATCACAAAGAGACAGAAAACAACCACAAAACAACCACAAAGAGACAGAAAACAATCACAAAGATAAATAAAAACAACAACAAAGAGACAGAAAACAATCACAAAGATAAATAAAAACAACAACAAAGAGACAGAAAACAATCACAAAGATAAATAAAAACAACCACAAAGAGACACAAAACAATCACAAAGATAAATAAAAACAACAACAAAGAGACAGAAAACAATCACAAAGATAAATAAAAACAACTACAAAGAGACACAAAACAACCACAAAGAGAAATAAAACAATCACAAAGATAAATAAAAACAACAACAAAGAGACAGAAAACAATCACAAAGATAAATAAAAACAACAACAAAGAGACAGAAAACAATCACAAAGATAAATAAAAACAACAACAAAGAGACACAAAACAACCACAAAGATAAATAAAAACAACCACAAAGAGACACAAAACAACCACAAAGAGAAATAAAACAACTACAAAGAGACAGAAAACAACAACAAAGAGACAGAAAACAATCACAAAGAGACAGAAAACAACTACAAAGAGACAGAAAACAATCACAAAGAGACAGAAAACATCCACAAAACAACCACAAAGAGACAGAAAACAATCACAAAGATAAATAAAAACAACAACAAAGAGACAGAAAACAATCACAAAGATAAATAAAAACAACAACAAAGAGACAGAAAACAATCACAAAGATAAATAAAAACAACCACAAAGAGACACAAAACAACCACAAAGAGAAATAAAACAACTACAAAGAGACTCAAAACAACCACAAAGAGAAATAAAACAATCACAAAGATGAATAAAAACAACAACAAAGACACAAAACAACCACAAAGAGAAATAAAACAACTACAAAGAGACACAAAACAACCACAAAGACAAATAAAACAACTACAAAGAGCCAGACATCCACAAAGAGACTCAAAACAACTACAAAGAGACTCAAAACAACCACAAAGAGACTCAAAACAACTACAAAGAGACACAAAACAACCACAAAGAGACTCAAAACAACCACAAAGAGACTCAAAACAACTACATTACAACAGGTGTTCTTCATGCAGCGCTCAGCTCAGTGACTATGCCAACAGGAGAGAGCACCCACTGCAGGCAGAGCGAAGAAGGACACTCCGATCAGAGCAAAGGTTCCGGCTAGCAGCCGGCCGGCCCAGGTCTTCGGGGTCTTGTCCCCGTAGCCGATGGTGGTCAGCGTGATCTGAGGGGAACCAGACGGACAAATAAAGACTTCTCTAGAAGTTGCCTGTTTGACGGGAGACATTGAAGGCATCCGTTCATCAGCGACAGAACGGGCACGCTAACAGTTTGCATGTTTTTATTCAAGGTTTGAAGAAGCTGAATTTGAAGTTAGAGCTTCCCGACGACACCTGAATGCAGCGAATATATCGTTGGCCTGTTTTTTTTCATGGCAGATATCCCACGGTGTGGATCGCAGCCAAAAGGCTGTTGTCCTCCGAGCTGCAGCCAAAACCACTTTGAGGATCGAACCGATCAGCCGACAGAGCCTCCATTCAACGTCATCTAATCTCACATTCAACACGTAAGAGTTAAGAATTCACTTGTTCTTCGGTGAAATGTGGGTTGTTTATGTGTATCAAAGCGTCTAAAACCAAATAATCTTTGATATTTGTGAACAAATCAGCTTCCTCTGCCTCCTCTTAGTGCTTCTAGTTTGGAATATTTGGAAAACCTCACCGCGGTCGAAGAAAAACAACCAATCAGAGCCGAGGAGTCTCTGCTGTCAATCACTGAGCTCTGATCAAACTGATGAATGTGAATCAAGATTTGTAATATCACTACAATTACTTTCCTGATATTTTCCCTATTTTTCATGCACTTTATGGTCGGCATTATTCAGTAACCCGCTCTAAAGATAGTAGCGTACTCTCTTTCAGGTGTGTCCTATTCTGTGTTTCTAGCAACACATGTTTATGTGCTTTAATGATAAATGAACACATTATATTTATCATATTTTCTGTCTGAACATATGTTTTGCCTGTCTCTTTAAGACCTCCTCTTAAAGAGACAGGCGCTCTCGCTGTAAGAGGGGTCTTAAAGAGACAGCGCCTAAAGGGGATCTGACTGGCTTGTGTGAAAAACTTCATTATATGTCAAGCAATGTTGCCAGTTAGGACTTCATTAAAATGATATATACAATTATGGTTTTGTATCTTCGTCCCTCAACAGATGTAAATGTGCATCGTCACCAAGGTAACGGACGTACCAGCCCCCACCACAGTGCGTCGGCGTAGGTGTCGAAGTCCTGCGGTTTGGGCAGAGCCGTGGGGTTGTCGAGGCCGGACACCTCCATGGAGACGTCGTCCTTCTCCACCAGGTACACCAGGAAGGACGCCAGGATCAGAGACAGGAAGCCGATGTACCAGGCGGTGATCAGCTCCTGCAGGAGGTAACACACCGGCTCACTGACGCGGTCACAATATATATTGAATTTTTTTCTTTATTTTGAATTAATTATCTGATTTAATTGATAATAATAATTTAGGATAGGAATATATAAGCATTTTTTGCTTCTACCTATACCTTTTCAGTCTTTGTGTTATGTATATTATATAGAATATTGTATTGTATTGTAATGATTGACTGAATAAAACACACAAACAAACAAACAAACAAACATGACCTTTACGTGGGGTTAGAGGTCGTGTGGCACGTTAACGGAGTTATGAGGCACTTTGATTGACAGATGTAATTTAACTTTAAATGCATTTATAGTACATTGCTTATCAGACATTAATCACACACTCTATAATTACTGACTTACCTACAGTATACTTCCTGTGTCCTTACAAAATAAAGGTGCAGTCTCACACTCAACCTAAAGGAAAGGACATTTCACAACTCCGCCTCCATGATTGATAACTGTGCAGTTCAAAGTCTTCTCATGTAATAAGTTATTACACAAAAAGACTTTGAGAGCCGGACTCCGCTTCAGCACCTTGGACAGCGCCGATTTATCAAGACAGCACAGTTAAGCCACTGGTATATTATATATATATATATATATATATATATATATATATATATATATCTGTACCGGTTCACACGCGGTATCTTCGGACAGCGTCTTGGTTCTCAGCAGCGGGATCAAGCCGCCGGTGCGTTCCTACCTTACTGTGGGCGTAGATGGCGGACCCCAGCAGCTTCCAGGTCCCGCCCCTCCGGTCCATGCGCAGCATGCGCAGGATCTGCAGGAAGCGCAGGCTGCGCAGCGACGTGGCCAACACGTTGCCCTGGTTCCTCACCGCCACCACCGGCACCGAGGCGATGAGCACGAAGATGTCTGAGGGGAGGGAGGAAGAGTCACGGGAGGTTCTCGTCGGTCCCATATATATATACATATATATATATATATATATATATATATATATATATATATGTTTTGTATTATTATTTATGTGTTAACAATGCCAATACTCGAGTTCACATTAAACAGAACATCTTTAAAAGTTAGTGCAGATCCCAAAGTTTCCAGAAGAGAGGAAACATTTCAGGCTGAATTCTGAGGAAATCTGAGATTATGAATTTATTTTACTGAAATTAATAATTAATATTAATCCAGCAATTAATAAATCCTCATCCACATGTTTTACAGGGTTACCAGTTCATGTTTTTGCATTTGTTTTTAATGTTAGTGCAGTTACGTGTTCATCACGCTGATTTTTAATGTCCAGGTGGTGCTTTTTGGATGAGTTCAGGCACCACGGGAAAAGGGACAACTAATTAAGAGACTTTTTGTAATAATCAATAATCAATAATATGAATCATGTGACATGCTAATCATGTGACATGCTAACGGCAGCACGGGGGACGCAACGCAGTGGTCATCGGGGCGTTTAGGATTTACGTCCGCTTACCCAGAATGCACAGGGGTTTGCGAGCGAACTTCAGCCTCCCCCTCCATCCTTTGTAGCGGCAGCAGCATCCGGCCGCCCAGACCCTCAGAGCGAACTCCGCCCCGAAGATGAAGATGGCGAAGGTTTCCTGGACGGGACATACACAGTGTGTGTAGACGTTGTGTAGACGTTGTGTAGACGTTGTGTAGACGTGTGTGTAGACGTTGTGTAGACGTTGTGTAGACGTTGTGTAGACGTTGTGTAGACATGTGTGTAGACGTTGTGTAGACGTTGTGTAGACGTTGTGTAGACATGTGTGTAGACGTTGTGTAGACATTGTGTAGACGTTGTGTGTAGACGTTGTGTAGACGTTGTGTAGACGTTGTGTAGACGTTGTGTAGACATGTGTGTAGACGTTGTGTAGACGTTGTGTGTAGACGTTGTGTGTAGACGTTGTGTAGACGTTGTGTAGACTTTGTGTGTAGACGTTGTGTGTAGACGTTGTGTGTAGACGTTGTGTAGACGTTGTGTAGACGTTGTGCGTAAACATTGTGTGTAGACGTTGTGTAGACGTTGTGTAGACGTTGTGTGTAGACGTTGTGTGTAGACGTTGTGTAGACGTTGTGTAGACGTTGTGTGTAGACGTTGTGTAGACGTTGTGTAGACGTTGTGTAGACGTTGTGTGTAGACGTTGTGTAGACGTTGTGTAGACGTTGTGTGTAGACGTTGTGTAGACGTTGTGTAGACGTTGTGTAGACGTTGTGTGTAAACATTGTGTGTAGACATTGTGTAGACGTTGTGTAGACGTTGTGTAGACGTTGTGTAGACGTTGTGTGTACATGCTGGAACATGCTCCTCCTACCAGGATCACCAGCCAGTGAGCCGACACGTTCTCGTGTTCCTTGAACGTCGTCAGAATGGCCAGAATCAAACATCCCAGAACGATCAGAAAGCTGCAGAGACACAAAGAATGAAGACATGAAGCACATGAATACATAGAGATAGATGTGTGTGTCTGAATGCTGCCACTAGAGGGCGCTACATCTCTGCTGCTCACTTTAAAGAGACTGAAACGCTCTTCTCTCTTCTGTTGTTGTGCTTTTATCTCTTTTCAGATCACAGAACTGAGATAAAAGCAGTTATTTACAGAATACAGATCCAGAAGATCTCAGAACCTTTTTGTAAACACGATGAGGTCGTCTCTATGATCCATCAGATGGTTATGTCTCCTTTTAATAAACCATATGAGACCATTAGGAAACAGAAAAACAGACTCAGATGCACTGAAAGCAAGCGGCTGTTTCCTCCTGAGCTTCTTCTACGATCAAACCAGTATATTATATGTTCTCATGATAATACATCTCCACAACATAAATGTGAACATCGGATACATCCATGTTCAAAATGATTGTTTCATGTTGTTGCCATATTAGAGTCAAAGGTTTTCACGGAGGGGATTATAAATATTTCTTTGTTTCACTCCATGAATCAAAGAAATAATGATGTATTGTAGTACAAGTTTCATGAAATGTTATGTTCACATATGCTTTTTGTGAATTCATGAGAACGCAAACTGACAAAGAAATCAAATAAATGTTTTTCTTTCCTCCAGAATAAAAGAAGACGTGTTTTGGGAACGAAATTAAAAAAACGATGTTTCCCTTTTCCTCCTCTACGCTCCGTCAACCCAAATATTCAGTTTCACGCAGTTTAACTCTAACTATTAAAAAAGATGAATACCTACTAAAGCCCTAAATCTAAATGCAACGCTTTCACAGCTGAATTTAATTGGATACACACACACACACACACACACACACACACACACACACACACACACACACACACACACACACACACACATGTCCCTGTACACTGGCGTTAACCACCCTGCTATGATATATGACGCGGAACCGCACTAAATAAATTCAACCAGCTGATAATAAAAATGCACACAAAAAATAAAAAATCTTCAGACGGCAACACACACTGGTCTGACTGGTGGAGCTGTGTTTCTCTTTGTAGTCGTTTTGTTTCTCTTTGTAGTCGTTTTGTTTCTCTTTGTATTTGTTGTGTTTCTCTTTGTAGTCGTTTTGTTTCTCTTTGTAGTCGTTTTGTTTCTCTTTGTAGTTGTTGTGTTTCTCTTTGTAGTTGTTGTGTTTCTCTTTGCAGTTGTTGTGTTTCTCTTTGTAGTTGTTGTGTTTCTCTTTGTAGTCGTTTTGTTTCTCTTTGTATTTGTTGTGTTTCTCTTTGTAGTTGTTGTGTTTCTCTTTGTAGTTGTTGTGTTTCTCTTTGCAGTTGTTGTGTTTCTCTTTGTAGTTGTTGTGTTTCTCTTTGTATTTGTTGTGTGTCTCTTTGTATTTGTTGTGTTTCTCTTTGTAGTTGTGTTGTGTCTCTTTGTAGTTGTGTTGTGTCTCTTTGTAGTTGTTTAGTTTCTCTTGTAGTTGTGTTGTGTCTCTTTGTAGTTGTTTTGTTTCTCTTTGTAGTCGTTTTGTTTCTCTTTGTATTTGTTGTGTTTCTCTTTGTAGTCGTTTTGTTTCTCTTTGTAGTCGTTTTGTTTCTCTTTGTATTTGTTGTGTTTCTCTTTGTAGTCGTTTTGTTTCTCTTTGTAGTCGTTTTGTTTCTCTTTGTAGTTGTTGTGTTTCTCTTTGTAGTTGTTGTGTTTCTCTTTGTAGTTGTTGTGTTTCTCTTTGCAGTTGTTGTGTTTCTCTTTGTAGTTGTTGTGTTTCTCTTTGTAGTTGTTGTGTTTCTCTTTGTAGTTGTTGTGTTTCTCTTTGCAGTTGTTGTGTTTCTCTTTGTAGTTGTTGTGTTTCTCTTTGTATTTGTTGTGTGTCTCTTTGTATTTGTTGTGTTTCTCTTTGTAGTTGTGTTGTGTCTCTTTGTAGTTGTGTTGTGTCTCTTTGTAGTTGTTTAGTTTCTCTTGTAGTTGTGTTGTGTCTCTTTGTAGTTGTTTTGTTTCTCTTTGTAGTTGTGTTGTGTCTCTTTGTAGTCGTTTTGTTTCTCTTTCTAGTTCGTTTTGTTTCTCTTTGTAGTCGTTTTGTTTCTCTTTGTATTTGTTGTGTTTCTCTTTGTATTTGTTGTGTTTCTCTTTGTAGTTGATTTGTTTCTCTTTGTATTTGTTTTGTTTCTCTTTGTAGTCGTTTTGTTTCTCTTTGTATTTGTTTTGTTTCTCTTTGTATTTGTTGTGTTTCTCTTTGTTTTTGTTGTGTTTCTCTTTGTAGTTGTGTTGTGTCTCTTTGTAGTTGTTTAGTTTCTCTTTGTAGTTGTATTGTGTCTCTTTGTAGTTGTTTTGTTTCTCTTTGTATTTGTTTTGTTTCTCTTTGTATTTGTTGTGTTTCTCTTTGTATTTGTTGTGTTTCTCTTTGTAGTTGTGTTGTGTCTCTTTGTAGTTGTTTAGTTTCTCTTTGTAGTTGTGTTGTGTCTCTTTGTAGTTGTTTAGTTTCTCTTTGTAGTTGTTTTGTTTCTCTTTGTAGTTGTTTTGTTTCTCTTTGTATTTGTTGTGTTTCTCTTTGTAGTCGTTTTGTTTCTCTTTGTAGTCGTTTTGTTTCTCTTTGTAGTTGTTGTGTTTCTCTTTGTAGTTGTTGTGTTTCTCTTTGCAGTTGTTGTGTTTCTCTTTGTAGTTGTTGTGTTTCTCTTTGTAGTTGTTGTGTTTCTCTTTGTAGTTGTTGTGTTTCTCTTTGCAGTTGTTGTGTTTCTCTTTGTAGTTGTTGTGTTTCTCTTTGTATTTGTTGTGTGTCTCTTTGTATTTGTTGTGTTTCTCTTTGTAGTTGTGTTGTGTCTCTTTGTAGTTGTGTTGTGTCTCTTTGTAGTTGTTTAGTTTCTCTTGTAGTTGTGTTGTGTCTCTTTGTAGTTGTTTTGTTTCTCTTTGTAGTTGTGTTGTGTCTCTTTGTAGTCGTTTTGTTTCTCTTTCTAGTTCGTTTTGTTTCTCTTTGTAGTCGTTTTGTTTCTCTTTGTATTCGTTGTGTTTCTCTTTGTAGTCGTTTTGTTTCTCTTTGTATTCGTTGTGTTTCTCTTTGTATTTGTTGTGTTTCTCTTTGTAGTCGTTTTGTTTCTCTTTGTATTCGTTGTGTTTCTCTTTGTATTTGTTGTGTTTCTCTTTGTATTTGTTGTGTTTCTCTTTGTATTTGTTGTGTTTCTCTTTGTAGTTGTGTTGTGTCTCTTTGTAGTTGTTTAGTTTCTCTTTGTAGTTGTGTTGTGTCTCTTTGTAGTTGTTTAGTTTCTCTTTGTAGTTGTGTTGTGTCTCTTTGTAGTTGTTTTGTTTCTCTTTGTAGTTGTTTTGTTTCTCTTTGTAGTTCGTTTTGTTTCTCTTTGTAGTTGTTGTGTTTCTCTTTGTAGTTGTGTTGTGTCTCTTTGTAGTTGTTTTGTTTCTCTTTGTAGTTGTTTTGTTTCTCTTTGTAGTTGTTTTGTTTCTCTTTGTAGTTGTTGTGTTTCTCTTTGTAGTTGTTGTGTTTCTCTTTGTAGTTGTTTTGTTTCTCTTTGTATTTGTTGTGTTTCTCTTTGTATTTGTTGTGTGTCTCTTTGTATTTGTTGTGTTTCTCTTTGTAGTTGTGTTGTGTCTCTTTGTAGTTGTGTTGTGTCTCTTTGTAGTTGTTTAGTTTCTCTTGTAGTTGTGTTGTGTCTCTTTGTAGTTGTTTTGTTTCTCTTTGTAGTTGTGTTGTGTCTCTTTGTAGTCGTTTTGTTTCTCTTTCTAGTTGTTTTGTTTCTCTTTGTAGTCGTTTTGTTTCTCTTTGTATTTGTTGTGTTTCTCTTTGTATTTGTTGTGTTTCTCTTTGTATTTGTTGTGTTTCTCTTTGTATTTGTTGTGTTTCTCTTTGTAGTTGTGTTGTGTCTCTTTGTAGTTGTTTAGTTTCTCTTTGTAGTTGTGTTGTGTCTCTTTGTAGTTGTTTAGTTTCTCTTTGTAGTTGTGTTGTGTCTCTTTGTAGTTGTTTTGTTTCTCTTTGTAGTTGTTTTGTTTCTCTTTGTAGTTCGTTTTGTTTCTCTTTGTAGTTGTTGTGTTTCTCTTTGTAGTTGTGTTGTGTCTCTTTGTAGTTGTTTTGTTTCTCTTTGTAGTCGTTTTGTTTCTCTTTGTAGTTGTTTTGTTTCTCTTTGTAGTTGTGTTGTGTCTCTTTGTAGTTGTTTTGTTTCTCTTTGTATTTGTTGTGTTTCTCTTTGTAGTTGTTTTGTTTCTCTTTGTAGTTGTTGTGTTTCTCTTTGTAGTTGTTTAGTTTCTCTTTGTAGTTGTTTTGTTTCTCTTTGTAGTCGTTTTGTTTCTCTTTGTAGTTGTTTTGTTTCTCTTTGTAGTTGTGTTGTGTCTCTTTGTAGTTGTTTTGTTTCTCTTTGTATTTGTTGTGTTTCTCTTTGTAGTTGTTTTGTTTCTCTTTGTAGTTGTTTTGTTTCTCTTTGTAGTTGTTTTGTTTCTCTTTGTAGTCGTTTTGTTTCTCTTTCTAGTTCGTTTTGTTTCTTTTTGTATTTGTTTTGTGTCTCCGTTTTGAGAGCGGTGTTAACTCGATACGACTGACGGCTTCCTATTCAGCATCCAATGGTTTGTTCAATGAAGGAACACAGAGCGACGTCGACTTCGACGCCCATCAGACCTGACACATCGGGGTGAATGAGTCAAAAAAGCTCAGAGGACTAAAAGTAAAAAAAATGACAGGAAATTTAGGGGAATTAAACGTCTCTGTTCTGGTGCGACAGAGAGCAGATCCCGTCTGGTCAGCGTCTTCATTAAGTTCCATTACGACGAGGCGGAGCCGCTGCACTCACAGCCAGAGCTCTTCCTCTGCAGGATACTGTCAGGGTTTGATCTCTTCAGTGCTGCTTATCAGTTCGGTTCCTTATCGATACTCTTATCCGTTCTTTTAGTGAAAGAAAAACACAACAAATAAGAAAATAATCCACATTATTTTTTCTTTGATGTTCTTGGAAACAAATAGTTTTTCTTGAGCAGCAACACAAGTTGTAAAGTTGTGATTATTATTATTATTTTTCATTGATTAGCCCTCAGATAGAGAGACAGAGAGACAAAGAGACAGAGAGACAAAGAGATAGAGAGACAAAGAGACAAAGAGACAAAGAGACAGAGAGACAAAGAGACAAAGAGACAAAGATAAAGAGAGACAAAGAGACAAAGAGACAAAGAGACAAAGAGACAAAGATAAAGAGAGACAAAGAGACAAAGAGACAAAGAGACAGTCCAATAGTTAAACTTGAATCTTGCTCTGCGAGTATGTTTTTATTGATGTACTATTAAAGGTTATGTGTTGGTAATGATGAGAGCATCTCTCTCTCTCTCTCTCTCTCTCTCTCTCTCTCTCTCTCTCTCTCTCTCTCTCTCCCGCCCTCTCTCTCTCCATTAATCCACTTTATATCCTTCTTCCCAGCGGTGTCTCGGCCCCGCCGGGCTCCCCGGAGCTGATACCGCCCCGCAGGATTCCTAACAAACCAATTTGCCGGCGAGATTCAATAAAAGGAGTTGCAGACGACGCAATTTCTGACGGTTAATTTGCCGGCGATATGCAAACAGTGGCGTTAACGACTGTTAAAGACGAGAGGACGAGATGATGTTCACCAGGAGAAGTGGAGGAAGCGGCTTCACGTCCGCGATGACGGACACGGGTGTTAAAGCTTCGGTTTCGAAATACACACACACACACACACACACACACGCAGTCGCCTCCTCAAGCATCATTAGCGACGACTCGACAGCCGGAATATCTACCAACGTGTTCACATGCAGACGGAGAGCATGCTGGGAGCAGCTCACGGGCGACAGGAGGTCAGATGTGTCTGCGTTTGTACCGATCCCGACAGGATGCATGCTGGGAGTGATGGATTCCTCCACCAGCACCTCCCACAGACCCACACACACACACACACACACACACACACACACACACACACACACACACACACACACACACACACACACACAGACCCTCACACACACAGACCCCCCGCCCACACACACACACACACACACACACACACACACACACACACACACACACACACACACACACACACCCCTCACCCACTGCTCAGCGGTGTGTGTGTGTGTGTGTGTGTGTGTGTGTGTGTGTGTGTGTGTGTGTGTGTGATTGTGTGTGTTTGATTGTGTGTGTCTGATTGTGTGTCTGATTGTGCGTGTTTGTGATTGTGTGTGTGATTGTGTGTGTGTGTGTGTGTGTGTGTGTGTGTCTGATTGTGCGTGTTTGTGATTGTGTGTGTGATTGTGTGTGTGTGTGTGTGTGTGTGTGTGTGTGTGTGTGTGTGTGTGTGTGTGTGTGTGTGTGTGTGTGTGTGTTCACTTGCTCTCTGACTGATGTGTGAACAGTGTTAAAGTAATTAGTGCGACTAATCTGTTTAATTAGATCCAATTAAGGAACTTTTGTTAATTTAATCCGCGGCTATAACGTCCACATCAGAGCAGCAGGAAGACGGTCGACTCTCGCTAAACCCGGTCGGAGCGAGCCGATCAGAAGGACTCGTGCGGTCGCACCGCGGAGTCATCGGTGGCCCCGCGGCCTCATGGGAGTTAACTCAGCAGCGGGAAAGACATCAATGCAGCTCTGGTTTAATCGCTTCGTGTGTGTGCGCGCAATACAGATTCAGATCTCCGTGACGTCACTCGGTTCTTTTTCAGCAGCGGATTAAAGTTTTCATGCTGCTCTGGGTTTGGAGGAGATGGAGTGAGCTGACGGTGAGGTCATTATTATTACTTCATATAGTAAAAGACAAAGAATGTCTCAAGATAAGAATGAGACTACATAATATATTATTATTTTAAACAATATATTTGGCTACTGGAATCATGTTAAAAATGTTGTCAGATAGAGAAAGTATAACGTCTAAACCTAACTGTTGGTGTTGTCTAAACCTAACTGTTGTTGTTGTTGTCTAAACCTAACTGTTGGTGTTGTCTAAACCTAACTGTTGTTGTTGTCTAAACCTAACTGTTGGTGTTGTCTAAACCTAACTGTTGGTGTTGTCTAAACCTAACTGTTGGTGTTGTTGTCTAAACCTAACTGTTGTTGTTGTTGTTGTCTAAACCTAACTGTTGGTGTTGTTGTCTAAACCTAACTGTTGGTGTTGTCTAAACCTAACTGTTGTTGTTGTCTAAACCTAACTGTTGGTGTTGTCTAAACCTAACTGTTGGTGTTGTCTAAACCTAACTGTTGGTGTTGTTGTCTAAACCTAACTGTTGTTGTTGTCTAAACCTAACTGTTGGTGTTGTCTAAACCTAACTGTTGGTGTTGTCTAAACCTAACTGTTGGTGGTGTTGTCTAAACCTAACTGTTGGTGTTGTCTAAACCTAACTGTTGGTGTTGTCTAAACCTAACTGTTGGTGTTGTTGTCTAAACCTAACTGTTGTTGTTGTTGTTGTCTAAACCTAACTGTTGGTGTTGTATAAACCTAACTGTTGGTGTTGTCTAAACCTAACTGTTGGTGGTGTTGTCTAAACCTAACTGTTGGTGTTGTCTAAACCTAACTGTTGGTGTTGTCTAAACCTAACTGTTGGTGTTGTTGTCTAAACCTAACTGTTGTTGTTGTTGTTGTCTAAACCTAACTGTTGGTGTTGTTGTCTAAACCTAACTGTTGGTGTTGTCTAAACCTAACTGTTGTTGTTGTCTAAACCTAACTGTTGGTGTTGTCTAAACCTAACTGTTGGTGTTGTCTAAACCTAACTGTTGGTGTTGTCTAAACCTAACTGTTGGTGGTGTTGTCTAAACCTAACTGTTGGTGTTGTCTAAACCTAACTGTTGGTGTTGTCTAAACCTAACTGTTGGTGTTGTTGTCTAAACCTAACTGTTGTTGTTGTTGTTGTCTAAACCTAACTGTTGGTGTTGTATAAACCTAACTGTTGGTGTTGTCTAAACCTAACTGTTGGTGGTGTTGTCTAAACCTAACTGTTGGTGTTGTCTAAACCTAACTGTTGGTGTTGTCTAAACCTAACTGTTGGTGTTGTTGTCTAAACCTAACTGTTGTTGTTGTTGTTGTCTAAACCTAACTGTTGGTGTTGTTGTCTAAACCTAACTGTTGGTGTTGTCTAAACCTAACTGTTGTTGTTGTCTAAACCTAACTGTTGGTGTTGTCTAAACCTAACTGTTGGTGTTGTCTAAACCTAACTGTTGGTGTTGTCTAAACCTAACTGTTGGTGTTGTCTAAACCTAACTGTTGGTGTTGTCTAAACCTAACTGTTGGTGGTGTTGTCTAAACCTAACTGTTGGTGGTGTTGTCTAAACCTAACTGTTGGTGTTGTCTAAACCTAACTGTTGGTGTTGTTGTCTAAACCTAACTGTTGGTGTTGTTGTCTAAACCTAACTGTTGGTGTTGTTGTCTAAACCTAACTGTTGGTGTTGTTGTCTAAACCTAACTGTTGGTGTTGTTGTCTAAACCTAACTGTTGGTGTTGTCTAAACCTAACTTTTATTTTGAACATACTTTAAACAAGTCGTGCCAAGGGACAAAAAAACAACTGACAATGTGTGTCCCTGTGCACAAAACCAACAGATTGCAGTTTGTGAATCTTGATTTTTTTTGCAGGAAACGGTCCAGAATGCACTGCAGCGTCACCATCTTTAGCCTTATAAGCCCGACGCTCTATTTTCTTTCTCCCCGGAAATGAGAATTGTGTTTTTTTCTAAACTAAAACTGTGCTATCTCCTCATCCACAGTTCTGACTTAATTCATTTAAATTTCTAAAGTACAAGTCAATGCTTGTGTTTATTGTTATTATCAATTTTCAGATTGAATTGCAAATGTAGATGTTTTAGGTTGTAATGTTTCTAAAGATGGGCAGTATTACTCTCTGGGATGATGGGTCATTATTTGGGGAATCTTGCTCAGACTCTTGACTTTTGATCATATTTATGCTGAAAATAAGTTTTAAAATATATTTATATATACTGTATATATTGTTTAAAGGCAAGGAGTTGTGTATTCGTTAGAGATCGAGGACAATAGGGTCTGGTATTCCTATCGTGGTCATATGAGCTGTAATAGTCATAAGTCTGAAATCATTGTTGTTACAGTGAGGTATTCTGGGAAAAGTAGGTTGAAGGAAAGCAGCAAAGGTTTTAAAACTCTTTGGTGAAAACATTCTTAATGGACGTTTTATAGATTGCAGACACGTTGAGTTGTCCTTCATTAAGCCTTCAAGCTTTCAGACAACACGGCGATCTAATGATGTAAACTTCAGACTGAAACACTTCCTGTCTGTCAACACTCATTGTGACTCCTCCCCCAGTCTTCTTGCTCAGCACTTGGTTGACCTCGTCTTCGAAGGAGTTAAGGACCAAATCTCAAATCCTGAGTGCTAATTATCTTAGATTTCCTGACCGTGTAATTAGGGTCATTCCAAAGGAAATGAGGTCCAGTCACACCTGTCGGTTATGGAGGGAAAGATGAGTGGAAGACGCACTTCAGCCAAATCAAAATGTTTCTGAACCCAAGCAGAACCAGGACACAAAGAACCCGCAGAACCGAGGGATTGTCGACCTTTACCTTTAATTGAAGTATGAATACTTTATGTTCTACTTATTTAAACGGGGTATCAATGGTAGTGATATTAAAGAGATGTGGAGTTTAGTTTCAGGACATGAGGACATCTGAGGCTCCTAAAGGAAGGAAGGACATGAGGGATATCTAAGGCTCCTAGAAAGGAAGGACATGAGGACATCTGAGGCTCTTAGAAGGGAAGGACATGAGGACATCTAAGGCTCCTAGAAAGGAAGGACATGAGGACATCTGAGGCTTCTAGAAAGGAAGGACATGAGGACATCTGAGGCTCCTAGAAAGGAAGGACATGAGGACATCTGAGGCTCCTAAGGGAAGGACATGAGGACATCTGAGGCTTCTAGAAAGGAAGGACATGAGGACATCTGATGCTCCTAGAAAGGAAGGACATGAGGAACCAGGCTACCTGTGGTGTAATGGGCTCCCGGGTCCATTGTTCCTAAAGGGCGTCGCCCACTCATGGATCAATACGTCCTCTGCCATCGTTCATCAATCAGCTAGCTGTCACACTCGTGTTGTGCTAGAAGTTATTAACGGCAGCGTGGAGTGACGAAGAGACATCCCGGTATAAAGCGGAGAGAAGCTCTCGCTCATTCATGCGGCGCCTCGTAATGAGCCGACAGTTCGGTTTGTTTACCGGAGTTATGAAAGCAGATTTATTGACCCAATTCCAAAGCTGTGAATTATCGCCTTCACTACGACCAGCTGTCTCTGAGAGGAGAGAAAACTAATGGAGGGGATCAGGGTTCCACCCCGGCAGATGAGGGGATCACCAATATAGAAATATACATATGTATAAATACATGTAAATGTAAATATAAACATATATATATACATTAAAAATATATATTATTTGTAAGTACTATTTGTTCAATCCCCGAAGTCACCATCAATGAGACTTATTGTACACTGCCCATGTAGAGTATTCATTTAGTAATTTTACAATCGTGCAGTGGTGGGCCGTTTTTTTATATATGTGTTTTTTTCAATAATTAGAAGTATCTATTTTAATGTAATTGTTTTTCACAAATAGACAAAATGTATTATAATTATATCACATGGCGGGATGAGACCCGACATGCAGTCCACAGCTGTGTGATACAGGACCTCTCTACAGAACCTCTCTACAGAACCTCTCTTTAGAACCTCTCTTCAGAACCTCTCTACATAACCTCTCTTTAGAACCTCTCTACATAACCTCTCTTTAGAACCTCTTTACAGAACCTCTCTACAGAACCTCGCTACAGAACCTCTTTACAGAACCTCTCTACAGAACCTCTCTTTAGAACCTCTCTACAGAACCTCTCTACAGAACCTCTCTTTAGAACCTCTCTTTAGAACCTCTCTACAGAACCTCTCTTTAGAACCTCTCTTCAGAACCTCCAGGGCTGCAATTTGTCACCTGAGCGCCCCTTGAGGCCGAGGAGGCCATTACCGGCCTGGCAGGAGGAGAAGTAAGCAATCAGTGTCAGTATCACACCACACCTCGGCTCAGCAACGTCTTTGTCTCTCTGTCTCTCTGTCTCTCTGTCTCTTTGTCTCTTTGTCTCTTTGTCTCTTTGTCGCTTTATCTCTTTGTCTCTTTGTCGCTTTATCTTTTTGTCGCTTTATCTCTTTGTCTCTTTGTCGTTTTGTCTCTTTGTCTCTTTATCTCTTTATCTCTTTATCTCTCTATCTTTGTCTCTTTGTCTCTTTGTCTCTGTATGTCTTTATCTCTTTGTCTCTTTGTCTCTTTATTTCTATGTCTATTTATGTCTTTGTCTCTTTGTCTCTTTATCTCTGTCTCTTTGTCTCTTTATCGCTTTGTTTCTTCATCTCTTTGTCTCTTTATCTCTATGTATATTTGTATATTTGTATGTTTATCTATTTATCTCTTTGTCTCTTTATGTCTTTGTCTCTTTGTCTCTTTATGTATTTGTCTCTCTGTCTCTTTATCGCTTTGTTTCTTCATCTCTTTGTCTCTTTATCTCTATGTATATTTGTATGTTTATCTATTTATCTCTTTGTCTCTTTATGTCTTTGTCTCTTTGTCTCTTTATGTATTTGTCTCTCTGTCTCTTTATCGCTTTGTTTCTTCATCTCTTTGTCTCTTTATCTCTATGTATATTTGTATATTTGTATGTTTATCTATTTATCTCTTTGTCTCTTTATGTCTTTGTCTCTTTGTCTCTTTATGTATTTGTCTCTCTGTCTCTTTGCCTCTTTATATCTTTATCTCTCTGTCTCTTTATCTTTTTGTCCTTTTTGTCTCTTTGCCTCTTTGTCTCTTTGTCTCTTTGTCTCTTTGTCTCTTCATCTCTTCATCTCTTCGTCTCTTTGTCTCAACGGTTCAGCACAACCGGCAGAGTGTTTGATGGACGACATAACGGTGTTACTGCCCCCTACTGGCTTGGAGGGTGAATGCCCACAATACAAAACTAATAAATAAAAAAAGTCATTCATTCATTTACATTATGAAGAAACTTTGTGAGAACATTTGTAGCTGCACCTATTGAAAAGATTATTAATATATATATATATATATATATATATATATATATATATATATATATATAGTTATTTCCCATCCTGTATCCTAGAGTTATGATGTTGTTGTAGTGGAAAAAGTCCAGTTTCAGTTTGTCTCCCTCGACATTTTGCCGAAACTCAAAAGTCTCAAAGTTCCTCCTCAACTAAAGAGTGATTGTGAAAGTATTCTCAAGTATGAATATTACTGCAGTGAATAACCCGGCGGCCGTCCTCTGAGGGCCGTGAGGTCATTCTACAGTCACAGATCGGCTCGTTAGCCGTCAGTCCACTTCGGGCCGACCCTCGGTTCAAAGCGGAGGCTCATTACAGAGGAAAGGAGCCTCGAGTCCACCTGACAGGGCCCGGGACGCACCGCGCTCCGACCTTGGCCGGTCAGGGTGGTGACGCCCGCAGGCTCGCTCATTAATCCGAGACGGACTGACAGGAAGCAGCAGGGCTTCTAGACCGAGGACGAGGCCGGTGTAGAGCCAGCGATGAAGAAGGCGTCAGCAGGAAAAAAAGAACATGAATTCAATGCAATTTGATGCAGAGAAAACGATGAAAACGACGACCTCGTCAACTCTAACTGGGATAAATAAATGTGGACATCCTTTGACTTTACATCTCACCCTTCTTGACAGCTGACCAACACTCTGGGCCGCGACCTAGGTGGCGGCGGCGTCAACTCAGCACATTCACGCCGACGCCGTTCGCTGCGCATCTCACGTTCGTGAGTGACGACGCGACTTCGAAAATCTGTCAAATCAGCTGTTTGTGATCCCTCGAAAATGGGTTCATTTTGATTCTGTCGAGTGTTCTTTTGTTTTGGCTCTTTGGTTCCAAATATATTTTCAGACAGTTTGACTTCGTCCCTTTCAAAAGGGAATTCCCACTTTAATGCGGAGGAGCTTGACCTCGACCCCGACCAACATGGTTGGCTTGAACGTCGATGGCCGACCTCGGTGAACCTGACGTTGTGGGAAGCACTTCCTCACCAGCAGACGTACGCATTGTGTTTAGCCACATTCACAGCTGTGTGAACCCAAAATAAACTATTCTTTAGTGATTTAATTGCAATTAACGGATAAAAAAGAGATACATAATGATTGCAGATTTTGGAAAAAGTCTGAATTCATGTGTTGTCAATTCTCTCAGCAAGACGACGAGAAAACATCTCTTGAAACGCTTGTTTTCTGACTGGAGTTTGGTTCTATTGGTGCTCGGCTACGCTAACGTTGTAGCTGCTCCACCAACAACGTGCCGTCGTAAATTTCGCGAAAATTTCGCGCATTCCGCGCATCGCGGAAAAAAACTATCTCCGCCTTTGGGGAGAAGCTCCATCCTTCTTCCTCTCCTTTCTCTTGTGATCCCTCCTTTTTTATGGCTCGTCTGTCCTTTCTATTCTGTCCCTCTTTGCTTTATCACCTCATCTTAAGATAAATCTGTGTTTGCCACCCTCATCTTGCAAGGTGCTGTATCACTGCACCCCCACAACCTTCATTTCACGAAGCCTTGGATGACATGCATTGTGCGCTTCCATGGCAACAGCTGTGGAGTATCCCTTAAATCTGAATCACCATGGAGACACCGGCTGGTTGTCGGCGCGTTTCCTCTGCAGACGGTAAAGAGTGAACAGAATCCTCTCTGGCTCTCTGACTGGCTGCTGCAGTCTCTAATCTGCATGTATTGATCAGTCGGGAGTGATCGATCCCCAGTTTACAGACAGCTGATCAGACTCACTGGTTAGCAGCTGGAAAACCGCACTGCCGTTTGACATTTCTTTTGCTAACGTTAGCGTAACACAAACCACCAACTGTACGCTACCGTTCATTTTAAGAGCATGAAAACCACTCATCCAAAATCACAGCTCTGTTCTGTGTTCACATAATGGAAACTCTGGTTTTGATGAGAAAAGAAGCGTCCATTTAAAAGAGGCGCTTAGACAGAGTTAAAGCTGCATTCTCTCTCCTGACCACCAGGGGGAGACTCCTCTGGTTGTATAGAAGTCTATGCTTCATGTGTTAAAGCTGCATTCTCTCTCCTGACCACCAGGGGGTGACTCCTCTGGTTGTATAGAAGTCTATATAAATGACTCTACTTCTCTCTTGATTTATTCTCTCAGTAAACATGAGTTTTTATTCCTGACCAGCTTATGTGATATAAATCATCTTAAAGTTCTCAGGTATGTAAATATGTAACTACTTGCTGCTGTGTACGTGTCAGTAGGTTCAGATGCCGCTGGTACAAACTCCTGCGTGTTGCTGGTTCGTGTCCCTATGGAGGCCTACGAGGTTCATATCTGCAGATGCGTCAGACAGTCTGGGCTTCTGTTTTTTCTCTTTTCGTCTCAGTCTGCCGGGTTCTTGGACTGTGGGCGAGCGAGGTGAGAGCTGCTCCACCTCTCCGCCGCCTCCAGCTGCAGCGAGGCGACGAGGCCCGTTTAGAGACTTCTCCGTTTGGCAAATTGTCTTTTCTAATCGTCCTTGAAGACTTTGAGGCGTGTTTCTCCTCCGTGCTTCGTCCTCAGTTTGCATCCCGGAGGCGTCCCGACCAGCAGGGATCCGTTTTCCTGCATCAATGGAGCGCCCTCTGACCGGGAAGCCCCGAGGTCGTCCTGGGACGCTCCAGAACGCTTTCTGTTCTCTTTTAGAAAAAACAACACACATTTCCCTTTTTCTATTCAGTCCGAGAGGGAGGAGATACATCAAGGCCACATATTTAGCACCCTGGAGGTGTGCCGATCCAACACGTGAGGCCCGTTAGCCGGTAAACGTCCCGGTGATCAATAACACGAGGAAGCGTTAAAAAGACGAAACTAAAGGAGCAGCCGTGCAGGAAGCTTTTCACCGTATGAAATGTGTTGTTGCTCTTGTCATAAAGTGATGCTGATTATGTCCCACACACACACACACACACACACACGACATATTGATGATCGATGGATTATGAGCAGCGGCTGCGCTCCATCGACGAAGCAGCAGAAATCCTTTTGTACAAAAATTAATTTACAAACAGGCCATTAGGGAAAGCTAGCATGTGATTGATGCGTTCATCACGCGATGGGATGTCCATCGATCGGGCCGACGAGGGGAAAGAGGAACGTGAGGTCAACTGCTTCCTACTTTCAAACAGGGTTTCCCAATCTGAGGTGCAGGGGCGCCCCGGGGACCAGCAGCAGCTGATTTAAAGAAAACATTACTTCACGTGAACGATGAGCTCCTCCGTCTACACAGAAAACACATTTCACATCGTGATATTTACTGTAATATTTACTGGATGAGCCGCTACTGGGTTTCTGTTTCTTATGACTCACGCTGCTCAGAGCGGCTTCTCGTGTCCCGGCCCAGAAGCTCCGCCCCCGGCTACATGTATTAATAATGAACATGTCTACATTTCTCAGAGTTCCACAGAGTGCTGCGTGGCGTCCGCCGTATTATTCACAGGGCAAGTAGACAGACACCGGCTCACGAGGGAAATACAACTAAAGAGCAATAATTTAATCACGTAGACAAAGATATGATTAAAGAATGTTGAACATTGCACACGTCTACTGGCTGAAGCCGGACGCCTCTTCAGACGGTTCAGTGTCCAGTAACACACGGACAGACGGAGACGGAGACCAGAGATTAAATCTGAAGCAGCGTAAACGTTTCCTCTCGCGTTAAAGTAGGAACAAATACATAAATACACAAATACATAAATACACAAATACATGAATACATCTGGAGCTTCTTCTTCCGTCTCTGACTAAAAAGAATCTCCTCCTTTTTCTTTCTCCACTCGCCTGCAGAAATATATTTCCTTCCTATCGCCAGGAGAGGAGAGCCCCTCACACACACACACACACACACACACAGTGGTTATCGTGGGAAATAAACTGTAAAGAGCAGAAATAGCCTCACAGACGGTACGTGGTGTGAACGTCTCCGGGTTTATGATGTGTGATTACGTGTGTGTGTGTGTGGTGTGTGTGGTGTGTGTGTGTGTGTGTGTGTGTGTGTGTGTGTGTGTGTGTGTGTGTGTGTGTGCGTGTGCGTGTGTGTGTGTGTGTTTAAATATGTCGTCAGAAACATTTCCACTGAATTTATTTTGTCAAATTAGTGATTTCTGTAATAAAGAAATCACGATTTCGTCATGTTGACAATAACCTAAATAAATGAGAAAAATCCTTGAAACAAAACAGAAGTGATTAAATGTTTTTTTTTTTTTATTAGATCAACTTTCTTTAAGGAATGAATATTGCTTCTTCCTGTGAGCGGCGGCAGGAGAGCACGGTTCTGGAGGCTGAAGGCCAACAGATATGGATTAAAGCTGATATGTGTTTCTCTTCTGGACTTCACAACGCTCTGGAGCTTTAGGACCCGTCTGGAACACTTGAGTCTAACCGCAACCTACTAATAACATCAGAAGAACACGGTTCTGCACATGAACTTCATGCAGAACAGAATTCAGCATGAAGAACAGAGTTCTGAAGAACTTGTGTAATGCACTGTAATGCATGTGCAGAACCTTGTTCTTCATACTAAACTCTGTTCTTCATGCAGAAGTCTGTTCTTAATGCAGAACTATGTTCTTCATGTGCAGAACTTTGTTCTTCATGATGAACTTTGTTCTTCATGATGAACTTTGTTCTTCTGCATGTGCAGAACTTTGTTCTTCATGTGCAGAATTCTGTTCTTCATGATGAACTTTGTTCTTCATGTGCAGAACTCTGTTCTTCATGTGCAGAATTCTGTTCTTCATGATGAACTTTGTTCTTCATGTGCAGAACTCTAAACGTTGCATCGTCCGTCAGCGACTCTCTCCGACCTTCAGTCCGGACTAACTGGTGCGAGTTGACAGAAAACAGCTGCTTCAAACATCTGGAACCGTCCACTTTCTATTAAAGAAAACACAACTCTTACAAACGAGAGCGTTTCACAGGCGGCGGTGACATTCTTATGTCAATAAACCCTCAATGTGCCGCCATCGATCCTGCAGAAAACACACTGACGCCGTTTGCTTTGCTTGTATTTGCTAACTGTCAGGGGGGTAAAGGTTGTGTATTAACGATCCGGCTGTGTGTGTGTGTGTGTGTGTGTGTGTGTGTGTGTGTGTGTGTGTGTGTGTGTGTGTGTGTGTGTGTGAGGTTTTACAAGCAGAAAAAGGTCAATATTAAAAGACTTTAGGAGCTTCAGGATGTAAGTAAAGGTGGACGGAGGAATGTTCACTGTTGGAATGTAGGAATGTTCACTGTAACTCTCTTTGTTGATGCAGAGACACGACAATAATTAATAGATATCAGCATGAAACTTACATTCAGACAAGTATTTTTTTGGGGATACAAATTTTATGAAAGATAATGCTTAAATATGCAAATTCAGCATTTTCTTATGAAATATGTGCTAATAATTGTATTTGCTATGTCTTCACATAAAAACCTGAGGAAATGAAAACTACTAAAAACAGGTTCAGAATGTGCAAAGAACCAACAACATACTACTGTTAAAGTATTTTAACACACAGTTATTATTATAGTGGACTTTATTATTATTATAGTAGAGTGTGTTATTATTATAGTAGACTTTGTTATTACTATAGTGGAATCGTTATTATTATAGTGGCCTTGTCATTATTATATTTAAATCAGATACGACCTGGCTTTCATCTTTGTCCCCGTTTAATCTCATCTCATTTTATTATAATTTCTTTACCCCAGAAGACCTTTCTTGTTCTTCTTCTTCTTCTTCTTCTGTAACCTGTGCCGAACTTCCTGTTCCTCATTTCACTAATTCCCTCCCCGGAGGAAACGGGAACACGCTGTTTGCGTTTTTAAATCGTTCTAAATTGAGCGCTGAGTCGACGTCTGGACGAGTAACTCAGAACAAAAGGAAACGTTCCTTTCCTTCCTGGCGGGCATCGGAACCTGAATCATGAAGCCAAAGATATTCCTCAGTTATTGTTGCACATTAAACATCAATCAGGACGGTGACCTCAGTCCAAACGTTTACTTCTTAAAGAAATGGTTGAAAATAGTGTAAATAGTCTGGTGACCAAATAAATGTTTTAATTTTGATGCATTTAAGTTCGATAACTTTGCCTGTAAAGGATCGGGGAACTCTAGTTTCACAGTTTCAGAAGTTTTGGTTTGATTTCTCGTGCAGGTTACAAATTATTACAAATGTTTTATCAGTGAATTATGAGTTTTGGTGTGGACGTGAAGGTCTGATAGTCTGATTATGAAAGTTGTGTAAAAGCTACGATGAGGAACCTTTGTGTGTTGATTCTGGCGGTCCCTGTGGCCAAAAGCGGTAGTGTATAAAAGAATAATAAAACAATATTATTATTTAATAACCATCATTATACAAACAAAGCATTGTGTCCAGATACTTAATCACATAAACTACAGAAGTAGTCAAATACATTTAATAAATACTAAAGAATTATGAATTCTGTGTCCCTACAAACACGTCGTTGTCAACCAGAGCTTTCTGAACAATCAGGTCTTAGTGTATAAAAGAATAATAAAACAATATTATTATTTAATAACCATCATTATACATACAACGCATTGTGTTCAGATACTTAAGCACATAAACTACAGAAGTAGTCAAATATATTTAATAAATACGAAAGAATTATGTATTTTGCTGTCGGGGAAACCTCAGAATTGTTTAAGCTTTTAAATAACTGAGTTGAGTTCAAACATATATCAGCTCATCGTCTAAGTATCAGAACCCTGAAACTGCAATCACATGCAGTATTTAAGTAGTTCCTGGTTCATGATTACGTGGATAACAGACATTTTGTGCGTAATCTACAAATTGTGAGGCGTTTTTTTGTGTATATCCTTGAACGCTGGATGAGAACGGCGTCATGTCGGGCAGCGGCTCTGTTTTCACCCTCCTCCAATCAAAAGACCATCGGGCCTCCTGCGTGTCCTCAGGGTGTGTTTATGTGTGTTTATTCTCCCGTAAAAGCTTCCGAAAATCAATCAGTGGGCTCCGTTGGAAGCAGGAAGTCATTATGGAACAACTGACACAACCTGAGAGTTAAGGAGCTTCTGAACCTGGAAAACTGTCCCAGGAGCTGATGGTCAGAACTGCGTCATCATCTTTCTGCTTCCTGTTGATCACGAAAAGCTAAGCAGAGGATTCATGTACGTCTCATTATTTGTAATTTTTATGAATTATAATCGCCATTTGTACATGACTTATGAGTAATACAGAGCGTAGTGGAGGGAACACAATAGCTGTGTTTCTATTCAATTATAATGTATAACTTAGTTGCATGAACCTAACTGTTTCCCAAATATGTTTACGGAAACATGATTATGGAAGTCTGAGATTTGTTAACCAGAACAAAACAAAAAAAAAGGTGCTCTTAATTCTTAGTTCTTAATTCCAGAAAGGAAATTAGTTTCATCAAGAACTGAGCCTGAAATGGACACGGTGCTGTAGTTATGTCTCTTTTATAAGTCTAAACAATATATATGATGTTGAAATACACTTTTAAAATCATGCACTGATGCAAGACATCAGCTGCCTCCACTTCCATTGCTACCATCGATCTTTTTATAAGAACGATGAAACATATATTGTGTTTTGGACAGGGATGTTATGTGTACAGATTGTAAAGCCCTCCGAGGCAAACTTGTATTTGTGATGTTGGGCTATATAAAATAAACTGAATTGAATTGAATTGAATTTTGTAAATGATATATTTGATCGTTTTGATCAGACTTCTAAAAACATGTAGAAGAGGATGGTGTTTGTTTCTTCCTGTTTGCACCAATCAGAAGGGCCGAATAAGTCCAGAAGCAGCTGCTCACGAGGCTGAACTATGTTTTGAGAGCGCACAGAAATGATTGAAGGCAACATATGAACGGATCAACGTTTTCGCTCCTGTGATCGTCAGAGGACGCCGTTAGGAATCGCAGCGAGAGAATGAAACCGAGACGGCAAATTAAAACAAAGTGCATCCACCTTATTGATTTTCTGTTGTTTCCCGTGACACATATGAACAGACAGAGTCCTGCTGTTTGTTCTCTAATCAATGAGGAGGAGGAGGGAAGCAACACAATGTAGACGTGAACACAAAGATCCAGGACCGGTGGTTGCTTTTAATGTCAAGGTTAAAAAAAAGACTTCTTTAAATGTCATTCTTGTTTGACCGGCTGAACACACGAGAGAAGCAAAGATCAGGGACCTGCACTGGAAACATCTCCGGACCAGAGCAAACAAAGAAACGGACCAATCAGATGCACTTTTAAATTCCGCCCCATCTGCAAACATCCCGTTGAAGACGTCAATGTGAGGCAGCGGAACACAGAGCTGCAGGTACCGATCTCTATGCAAAGGAACTAATTCCTAATTTCACTGCGTTTGAAGTCCTCCAAGAGTTCTTCAAAGAGAACAGCGTCATCGCCTCCAGCGAGCGGAGCGGCGAGCTTTCTGAATAATCGGGTCGCAGTAATCAGACGATAGAGGCGTCGTTTAAAACGTCAACTATTCAAGTTCATTTGGACGACTGTCAGGTGAGCAGTGCAGAAGAGGAAATACACCGTCTGAATGCAAATGTACGTTGTTTATACACCAAACAACAACAACAACAACAACAACAACAACAACAACGATGAGACTTCATGTCGAGAGGAAATCAAGTCTTGATCAGACGGCCAGCCCAAATCAGTTTTTATTTTGTTATCGTATCCAGACACGCCGCTACAAACGTGTCCCTACAAACGTGTCCCTACAAACGTGTCCCTACAAACGCGTCGCTACAAACGTGGCCCTGCAAACGCGCCCCTGCAAACGCGTTGCTACAAACGTGTCCCTACAAATGCGCCGCTACAAACGCGTCGCTACAAACGAGTCCCTACAAACGCGCCGCTACAAACGCGTCGCTACAAACGCGTCGCTACAAACGCGCCCCTACAAACGCGCCCCTACAAACGCGCCGCTACAAACGAGTCCCTACAAACGCGCCGCTACAAACGCGTCGCTACAAACGCGCCCCTACAAACGCGCCCCTACAAACGCGCCGCTACAAACGCGTCGCTACAAACGCGTCGCTACAAACGCGTCGCTACAAACGCGCCCCTACAAATGCGCCGCTACAAACGCGTCGCTACAAACGAGTCCCTACAAACGCGCCGCTACAAACGCGTCGCTACAAACGCGCCCCTACAAACGCGCCGCTACAAACGCGTCGCTACAAACGCGTCGCTACAAACGCGCCTCTACAAACGCGTCCCTACAAACGCGCCCCTACAAACGCGCCGCTACAAACGCGTCGCTACAAACGCGTCGCTACAAACGCGTCGCTACAAACGCGTCGCTACAAACGCGCCTCTACAAACGCGTCCCTACAAACGCGCCTCTACAAACGCGCCCCTACAAACGCGTCGCTACAAACGCGTCCCTACAAACGCATCGCTACAAACGCACCGCTACAAAGGAGTCCCTACAAACGCGCCGCTACGAACGCCGTCCTTACAAATGCAGTGCAGAAGTGGAAATACACCGTCTGAATGCAAACGTACGTTGTTTACACACCAAACAACAACAACAACAACGACGATGAGACTTCAAGTCGAGAGGAAATCAACAATCTTGCAGCTGGTTGTTGATTTATGGAGCTGAGGATGAGCAAGTGAACAGCACCACAAACAACGTGGTCTTCGTACATTTTCACACCGGTGGAGAAAGCTCAGTCGGCTGCTCTTCTTACAGAAAACCTGGACAGAGTGTTTCCAAGCAAGCGAAGAGAGAAATATTAATTTGCTATAAATCAGCTGTTTTCTGCATTATCCATTTACTACTTTTGGACAAATTCCAAAAAAACAGTTCAGTTTCGCTTCTCTGAATGAAAACTGAACCCAGAACCCCGACAGTGTTAGCGCCCAGTCTCACACTCCACATCTCAAACAAAGCTTTTATATCACTTGTCATTACAAATGCATAATGTGTCTTTTCTTAAATGTCTGTGTTGTTAAACGTCGGGCAGATTAACTAGATTAACTCCCGGAGCTGTGGCCTCGGATCAGACGTGTCTGAGTGAACATCACTTCTTAATGCACAAGTCTTGTCGTCCACGGAGAGCTTTGTGGTGACGCAGCAGAAAGACCCCGATGGAGACGCACCACCGAGGCCCGGTGACGGAGGAGAGAACGGCACATAGTCCACATAGTCTACATCGTCTAGTCTACATAGTCCACATAGTCTACATCGTCTAGTCTACATAGTCCACATAGTCTAGTCTACATAGTCCACATAGTCTAGTCCACATAGTCTAGTCCAGCGGTCCCCAACCACCGGGGCGCGGCCCGGTACCGGTCCGTCGGTCCCTTGGTACTGGGCCGCACAGAAAGAATAAAAAAAATTAAATTAAAAATTAAATAAATCAAGGTCGGAAATATGTTTTATTTTGGAAAATGACGGATACAGCCGTCTGTAGGTAACCTCAGATGGAACCTATTGACTCATGTCAAGAGGTCACGTCTGTATACCCCAAAAACGAAACTTAAAAGTCCGTTCAACTCTGCCGGTGTTCTGGATTAAAATCAAGGAAGATTATCCTGAGATCGCCAAAAAAGCTCTGAAAACCTGCTTCTATTTCCAACATCCTGTCTTTGTGCAGCGGGTTTAAGTTAAACAGTAGTTTGGACATAAAGTTACGGAGCAGACTGGACATAAACACACGTCGGGTGTTATTGTCTCCCATCACCCCGAGGCAGAGAAACAAGCTCAGGGCTCCCACTAATTCGGCGTAATGGTGAGTTGTATTTTTATGCACTCTAAATTGTCTTTATGCCGGTCGTATCACTTTATTACGTCATATTTATTACGTCATATTTATGGCCCACACCGAGACAGCCGGTCCGTGGCGAAAAAAATGTTGGGGACCGCTGGTCTAGTCTACATAGTCCACATAGTCTAGTCTACATAGTCCACATAGTCCACATACTTCACATAGTCCACATACTCCACTGCTACTTTTACTCCTCACTCAAATACAAGACGTCGACCCCACTGAGCTTTTTAAGGGTCAAACATATATAATTATATATAAATCCTCAAATCCGCCAAAACAGAAACATATTCCATTAAAAGTAGACATTCAAAATGTACCAGAGGTCAACTGACTCAACTGACAAAGTATATTTCACCTTCTCACATTTTGCAATATTGCCAAAAGGGTTTTTTATCCTGAAAAGCCATTTATTGTCTCCATGTAGAAGCCTTGACTTCATTTCAGAGCAGAGCTCATTGATGCCTTCAGGTCTTTTTGGGAACTTTTGATGGTGGAACACGAATGAAAGCAACACCGAGGAGGGAGGGGCAACAGCATGGAGCTGCTGTCTGAAAGTCATAGGGTCAGATCTCCAATAATGAATGTGCAAACTGTCAAAATAGGGGAGGAGCTAAAACATCAGGATGTTTATGGTCTCGTGGTCCGTATTGACATCTTTTTATATTGGAACGAAAGTAGGGGGCAGTTTTAAAGTCTTGATCAGACGGCCAACCCAAATCAGTTTTTATTTTGTTATTATATGCAGACGCGTCGCTACAAGCACGGCGTTAATACCGCGGCACTAGAACGACGCCGCTAGAACGCTTCGTTAGAAACACGCCGCTAGAAACACAGCGCTAGAAACACAGCGCTAGAAACACAGCGCTAGAAACACAGCCAGAAAAAAATTGCGCTAGAAACACAGCACTAGAAACACAGTGCTAGAAACACAGTGCTAGAAACACGGCGCTAGAAACACGGCGCTAGAAACATGATGCTAGAAACATGATGCTAGAAAGACAGAGCTAGAAACATGGCCCTAGAAACATGATGCTAGAAACATGATGCTAGAAAGGCAGAGCTAGAAACATGGCCCTAGAAACATGATGCTAGAAACATGCCGCTAGAAAGGCAGAGCTAGAAACATGGCCCTAGAAACATGATGCTAGAAACATGATGCTAGAAACATGCCGCTAGAAAGACAGAGCTAGAAACATGATGCTACAAATATGCCCCTAGAAACATGATGCTAGAAACATGTCGCTAGAAAGACAGCGCTAGAAAGACAGAGCTAGAAACATGATGCTAGAAACATGCTTTGTTACAAAAAATGTCCTGTTTGTTTGTTTTGCTTACTTTGTCTTTCATTTTTGTTCCGTTCGTCATTGTCTACTGTCCATATTGTAAAGCGTCTTTGTGTATCTTTAAAAGCGCTATATAAGTTGAAATTATTATTATTATGCCGCTAGAAACACAGAGCTAGAAAACATGGCGCTAGAAACACAGCGCTTGAAACACAGAGCTAGAAACACGGCACTACATACACGACTTGTGTATAGTCTCACGTAGGCTACAGTGAGGGAGCGAGCGCATTATCCATTGTTCACTAGTCATGATCGGGCGCCCACCGCTCACCACTCCGGTTAGCCTGAGCTGCTTTGCCGAGACGAAAGCACTAAAGGGCCTGAAGACAAGGTCACGCAACAGAGAGCTACATATTTAATATCAAATGGTCAGCATTCACACGTCCTTTAGCAATAAATACACATATAATCGTACCTTCAAACACACACACACACACACACACACACTCATGTAGATGTATACAGCGACAGTATATATATTACACACTTAGTCACTCGAGTTCTCAAGGCCAGCCCAGTCCAACCCGTTATTAAAGCTTGTGACAGTTCAACAACGGCGGCCATATTATTAGTAATTTAGTCTTAATGCTGTGGCTTTATTGTGAATATAAAAATAACTAATGAGCTTAGATTGAATGCCCGTAACTATAAAGACATTTATTTTGTTAAGTTCAGACCCCTGTTCAGTCCTCTTATCGTTACGTATGATACAGACTATGCATTATTATCTTTATGTATGATACAGACTATGCATTATTATCTTTATGTATGATACAGACTATGCATTATTATCTTTATGTATGATACAGACTATGCATTATCCTGCTGAGTTACACTCTGCTCTGAGTAAGTGGGAATCGCTCTGTGACCTGCAGTGAGCCTGCAGGCTAAGCGCTGCACAGTCGGCTTGTTTTGGCTCAGCCGGCGAGCCAATTCATCACCGCCGACGCCTCGGAGGGCGGAGATGGATTTTGTTGTTGTGTCCTCGGGGTGAAGAGAGGAACACTATCTGGATGTTTTAGGTATCAGGGGGAATGGAAGCTTTCCATCAGCCGTAGTAGAGCCATAAAACACAGGAGCTCACAGAACCTCGACAGACAATCTGGAGTCAAGGAGCGCAGGTTTCTTATAGGGAAGTCTGGATAATAGAAACACAGCCATGCACTGCAGCTCAGCTGATAATTGATCTGTGAAACACAAGAGGTTCACACAGACGGTTCCATCACCCACGACTGCAAAGGCAGGAGGAAACCTAAAGCACACCAAAAGAACTGCAGCGTCCCTGTATATAGATTTGTATTTGAGTTTTTGTATTTGAGTTTGATACATTAACAGTTCATCAGACCACAAATGAGACACAAGCTAGCTAGCGCACCTGAGGCCCCTCCCCCTCACTGCTCGCCACTAGAGGACTAGTTCACAGGTAAGAGAGCAGTCGGCAGTTTGTCTGCTAGTGACGGACGGACCGTTTGAACCCGGCAATGTTTATCGCCACAGTAGCATGAAAGCATTGTGGAATTAGCAGGCTAGCTAGCTAACTAGCCAGCGCTAGGAAATGGAAACCGTTGGACGCCGGAAACTGCAGACGAAATACATCGACGTCTCTAAAACACGGCAGCATGCTTCGCTTGAAACACGGCGCTAGAAACATGGCGTTAGAAACACAGGGTAGAAACACAGCACTAGAAACACAGCACTAGAAACACAGGCTAGAAACACAGGCTAGAAACACAGCACTAGAAACACAGCACTAGAAACACAGGCTAGAAACACAGGGTAGAAACACAGCACTAGAAACACAGCACTAGAAACACAGCACTAGACACACAGCACTAGAAACACAGCGCTAGACACACAGCACTAGAAACACAGCACTAGAAACACAGCGCTAGAAACACAGTGCTAGAAACACAGCACTAGAAACACAGCACTAGAAACAGAGGCTAGAAACACAGCGCTAGAAACACAGCGTAAGAAACATAGCGCTAGAAACATGGCCCTAGAAAGCATTGTGGAATTAGCAGACTAGCTAGCTAACTAGCCAGCGCTGGGAAATGGAAACCGTTGGACGCCTGAAACTGCAGACGAAATACATCAACGTCTCTGAAACACGCAGAGCCACTGGTTTGGTTCTCTGACCTTGACTGGATGCACACGTGGTCTCGGATATATGGAAACGCAATGCATCATGTATTAATACACTGGCTCTGCATGCAGACTCAAACAAAGACTCTGACCTTCTGCTTAATGCCATTGAGCCAATTCAACTAGAGAAGAAAGAATTCTTTCTTCTCTAGTTGAAGACTTTGGCTCTGAAACCTGACCTCTATGGATTCTTTCATCGTGTTTTTGTTTTCTTATTTTCCTGGAAAGGACCTCCTCTCCACACAGCTGTGTTCACACTCGAGACGGTTTTGGACTCTCAGTTCAACCGTAAATTACTGAAATTCAAAATCTGTATAAACTAAAGCAGTATCAAAACGTACGAGTGGAAACGTTATCACTTCCTTCCACTAAAGACTAGATGACAATAATCGAATAAATGCCTCATGTGTGGAATATCACAAAGTAAAAGACATGACAGCAGAAAACTGCTTTCTGTGAACTGATCTGATCTTTTCTCCTGAAAATATAATTTGTTGTATGAGCTCATAACGGCAATAACAAAAATACGTTCATGAATATGTTTATCCACGCAGCAGGAACACTTTTTCATTATAATCAGCTGACTAACAAACAAGGTTATGATTTTCCCCCCAATGCTTTTCTACTCCACGTGTAAGTGTGCTGAACCTGTAATTAATATGGTAAACAGTTCCAGACCTCAAGGCTAACAGAGGGTGTCACGTTGGGGACGTATGAATTATGACTCTAAAGTGACAGCTACTCGCTGTAAATAAACATTTATACTTGTTTAAAATATTGTTTTATTCACATTTTATTTGACGATTGGTTCCTTGAATGTAATCCAGAAATCGGTACTTTGAAATGCCTCAAAACACAGAAATGTTGGACATTTAATATTTGGAATTCTTTTTAAATAAATTGATATTCTGCAAAGCTGATCAGATATATACAGGGACACTATCCTCAAATTATGAATTAATAACAAATCTCCGTCAGTGGAAGGTATGAGGAGAGGTTAACCTACATTTAACATTCAATTCAGTTTATTTTATATTTTATATAGACTGAACATGATGACATAAAAGGATTAATTACCTTCACAGGGAATCTCTGCTCTATTGTTAATGTATAATGTGTTTATGGTGATTTCATGTTTGATAAGAACTTGTTTTTGCATTTTATTTGCGGGATTTCTTGTCCAATAATTGTTTGAACGTGTAATTCATTGAATTTACAAAAGAAAATATGTAATTAGCGATGTAATCAACCGTTAATGAGGAATCCCAGCAGCTCCGCCTTCAGTCGTCTTTAATTGGCTCGAGCTCTTTAGCTCTTTAGCGTCTCTTCTCCTGAGCGCGTTGCTTTTGTTCTGACTTCCTGTCGCCAGATGAACGCTCGCGTCTCTCGGACCGCTCTGGTAATCAATTAACTCCTCCGCGAAAGTCTGCACGCCAGAGATTGCTCCTTTAATTTCACAACCTTTAATTATAAGGATTATAGTGTGTCGTACAAGCCGGCAGTAATGCGTCCGGGGACCGGCCCTTTAGCCATCGCAGTGCTTCCACGAGACGGAGAAGAAGAAACAGCATAAACGTGGAGGCTGTTCTGTTTTTTTTTTTTTTTTTACATATTTTGATATGCATTTAAGAGACATGCAAATATACTATAGACTTTTGTTTTGATAGTTCCCTCAGACAACCACTTCCTGCCAGCTTGGGGGTCTGCACCTCTTTCCCTCGTGTTCCAGAAGTCGTAGGAACCCCACATGAGTTATAATACTTGTGTTATTGGAGCGCTAATGTTGATGTGCATAAAAACCAGCTCTGCTCCCAGTAGACCGCAAAACACTTCAAACCTGTGCAATATAAATATATTATTCTGTCTGGATATATAATATTTCGGTTATTGGGGATTTATTACTGTTTTTAATTACTTTTTATGGCTTATTTGCTTATTTATAATACTTGCTTTGATCTCTTTATATTATCTCTCTTGTTTGTATTCACTCTGCTGCTGTAAATCCGTAAATTCCCTAACTGTTGGACTAATAAAGGATTATCTTATCTCATCTTATCTCATCTTATCTTATCTTATCTTATATTACCGTATCTTATCTTATCTTATCTTTTCTTATCTTATCTTACTTCATGGATGATGACGCATCCAGCTGGAAGAGGAACGTGTGTTTCTTTGTGCTTTGTGATCACGTTGAGAGACTTCTGATCTTAATTAGTGTCAGAAGGCGGTTAAAGGTGTTGTAGTTCTAACAGGATGCTAATGTTAGCGACAGGATGCTGTAGCTGCGCTTATGCTAGCTCTGCTAGCAGAGTTTGCAGAGTTTGCAGAGTTTGCGTAAAGTAAAGCACATGTTTGTGTAATTAAAAAAAAAAAAATGCCAAAACTCAAAACAAACATTTGGTCTCTGTTTCTTGATGCTAATACTTGATGATGAACTGAGCATCATCGACGGCTGGTCAGATAACAACGAGATATTTGAGGACACCTTTAAATTAAATGTAAAATATTCAAGGTTTTCTGATATTTAAGAAGATAATTCTTAAATAATAACGTGGCGGCTCTGCCATAAGCCTGTAAATAAAGGGCGTGATGAAAGTAGTGACAGACAACACTTCTACTCAAAAAACGCTAATACAACATTTGGTATGTATCTACCATTGTATTCATATATTCCACTGCTTTTGTGAAGCTAAGACCTTTGGTAAACCAACTTCCATCACCAAAACGTTTTGTCCACATGAGTAAAGTTATGTTTTCACAAGAGATATGAAGAATTAAAAAAAATCAAGCTTCACTTGTTCCGCTTTAGGGCCAAATTATCTCTTTACGTTTGTGCCTTAGGGCAATGGTGCCTCGTTATATAGAGAGCTGAGATTGTTCTGCAATGTTTGATATAACACATGGATATGTATCTGATATGCAAGTGCCTTTAAAAGGTGGATTTAAGAAATGATATAAAATCAAGAAAAAGGCCTAAGACCCTGACTGGTTAAAGGGTTAATAATGACGTATTAGAGACTTATTAGTTTGTCACCTTCAGCTGAGTAAGAGCAGCCGTCGTTACATCATCCAGACTTTCACATCAAGAGCGTCTCCAAAATGTTTGACCTCAATAGATACAAATTCAACGAGGCACCGAGCGTTAACTACAAATAATAAGTCTTATTCTGGGATTTCTGAAGAAAAAAAAGAAAAACTCACAGATCTACTTCGTTATAAAGAATCAAGCTGAAACTCTGAAACATTCCTCTGGAGAGTGCAGCTTTAACACATGAAGCAGAGACTTCTATACAACCAGAGGAGTCGCCCCCTGGTGGTCAGGAGAGAGAATGCAGCTTTAACACATGAAACATAGACTTCTATACAACCAGAGGAGTCGCCCCCTGGCGGTCAGGAGAGAGAATGCAGCTTTAACACATGAAACATAGACTTCTATACAACCAGAGGAGTCGCCCCCTGGTGGTCAGGAGAGAGAATGCAGCTTTAACACATGAAACATAGACTTCTATACAACCAGAGGAGTCGCCCCCTGGTGGTCAGGAGAGAGAATGCAGCTTTAACACATGAAACATAGACTTCTATACAACCAGAGGAGTCGCCCCCTGGCGGTCAGGAGAGAGAATGCTGCTTTAACACATGAAGCATAGACTTCTATACAACCAGAGGAGTTGCCCCTGGTTGTATAGAAGAAAATGCAGCTTTAACACATGAAGCATATACTTCTATACAACCAGTATGGTCTTTGTAACCACGTTTGCTCGTTACAAACATATCATCTTTATCAAATAAGCTCTCTTGGTTTTGGGGTGAAAACTACGACTGTAGTGGCGTTACTTATGTACGTGACAAACAAGTCAACGATGACTTCTCGTTTCACACGAGACGAGACCGGCCGTCTCCTTTAACACGACTGGTCCCGCTGGTCCCACTGGTCCCAGCGCTGCTGTTCTGCAGAGTCATGGTTCTGGAAGACATCAAACGATGACATTTTGCTTCCACTGCTGCGTTTGGCATTCTAGTTTCCATGGTGTCTGAGACACCAACCCTCCCTTCCCCCACCATGCAGTCATTCTGGGAGCACAGAGCTGCTCACCACGCGGAGATGAACATGCTAATTGCTTCTTTTATTGGACTGGAAGCAGAGAGTTACTTTCATTGTCTGAAGGAAACTCCAGCAAACAACTAAATCCGAGCGTCAGAAAAACTGATTCCCCCGTTGATGGTCTTCATGCCTTCTGACGATCACAACACCCAGTTACCTTGTGTGTGTCTTGTTTGAGTTCTATTCATGTGCCGTCATTTCTAAACGTGAAACAGCATCGTTGACAGTTTTTCACCCGCCCCCCCCCCCCCCGAAAACGCTGCAGGCTGAAGTCTCAGCTGATGAGCAAATCTGCTCCCAGATGAAAGTACAGTGTAAAGCAGGATGAGAGGAAAGAGAATGTTCATCAGATCTATAATATTCTAAAATAAAATGAACAAAGAGAACGTTTGTTAGAAACACTTTGTTGAACATACAAGTTCTTATTGTTTTCCTGGGAACTTATGTTAGGGAAATAAATATTAATTTATGAGGAAAAATGTATGAATTTAATCAGTTTATCTTGAATCCAACGACTATTAAAAAAATTTAATTGGAAAAACACTGATGATTCATCTCTCTTCCAATCATTCAATCATTTTATTTTCAGTTTATACAGGTGACTAACTCAAACTAGACAAAAAATACAATTTTAAATTGTCATAATTAAAATTATGAATCGAAAAAAAAACACAAAAACTTGTAATCCATCTCTTTTCCATTGATTCAATCATTGAATAAATTATTATAAAATGTATTACATTATTTAAATTTAAATGTTAAATGTTTTAATTTAAATGATATATTCTTCCATTGTTGCCAAACCACAACGTCTTCTAGAAAAGTCCAGTTGGTTTCGTGAAGGTAAACTGTGTGACGCCGTTACGAAGAACCCGAGAGAGGAACTCGTCCTCTGACTCTGAGGAAGTCCGTAAACCTGACGCTTCACTTGAGATAGAAAGCTCTCAGGAGGACTCGCTGCAGAGGAGTCTGGGAGGCTCTTAAGCCGGCCAGAGACCCAATAATATTATATTTTATTTATCCCATACATTCTCAGCTGCAGGCAGCAGGGAATAAATCCTTCTGATCACTGGGGATCCGTGAGCGCTCGGGGCCGTCTGACAGATGGATGAGCTTCGGCCCGGCGGAGTCTGTTCTAACTTCATGTCCGTCTCGGGTCACGGAGTCGAGTCGTTAGACCTGAAGTAGGACGGCGACACGCAAAACTACATCCACAGGATTCCTGCCGACCGCTGTGGTGTTGGTCCAATGTGGTTCACGGCGGACAAAAAAACTGAAATGAAGCAGCAGAAAGAAGCCGCTGCAGGACCGGTGGGTCACCTGGTGTCATGCAGAGAGAAACACCTGAGGTCCAGCGATGGTGACGTGAACGCGCTGCCAGCCGGAGCTGCTGAGTGCCGAACCTCAACCGACCCTCAACCAATCATCAACCGACCCTCAACCCATCCTCAACCCATCCTCAACCCAACCTCAACCGAACCTCAACCGACCCTCAACCAATCATCAACCGACCCTCAACCCATCCTCAACCCATCCTCAACCCAACCTCAACCCAACCTCAACCGATCCGCAACCTAACCTCAACCGACCTTCAACCGAACCTCAACCAATCCTCAACCCAACCTCAAACGACCCTCAACCCAACCTCAACCGATCCTCAACCGATCCTCAACCCAACCTCAACCGACCCTCAACCGATCCTCAAACCAACCTCAACCGACCCTCAACCGATCCTCAACCCAACCTCAACCGATCCTCAACCCAACCTCAACCGACCCTCAACCCAACCTCAACCGACCCTCAACCGATCCTCAACCCAACCTCAACCCAACCTCAACCGATCCTCAACCCAACCTCAACCGACCCTCAACCCAACCTCAACCCAACCTCAACCGATCCTCAACGCAACCTCAACCGACCCTCAACCCAACCTCAACCGACCCTCAACCGATCCTCAACCCAACCTCAACCGATCCTCAACCCAACCTCAACCGATTCTCAACCGATCCTCAACCCAACCTCAACCGACCCTCAACCGATCCTCAACCGACTCTCAACAGATCCTCAACCGATCCTCACATCATAGAAGCCGTCGGTCTCACACTCGTTGCTGTGAACCAGAAGTTCAGCTCCTCACAAAAGTCCCAGAATGCACTGCTGGAAAACCCAGTCACAGCAGCATAAACACAGCTGCTGCTCCTTGAATTAATTATAAGCCGGTCTGCTGAAGGTGTTCCAATAAACAGCATTGATAATCATAATAATAAAGTGTACAATAAACACACAGTTTACGTCACTTAGTTTTAATTTCCATGTCAAAACATTTGATCCATCCCATAAACTAAAACATGTGAACATTACAGATACATACAATTACTTCTGGAGCTTCTGGAGGAGTCAGCATCATCTTCAGCTCTCAGTCTGGAGTTTAGTTGTGTTCGTTGTTAAATAAAACCACCTGATCACAGCTCAGAGTGGAGTTTCACTATTTAAGGAATAACATGGCAGCTGCCACCAGATGACATCATTCATTATCTGGGACACATTCTGTGTGAAGCCTTCAGGGAGTCAGCGGGACGCCGCTAGAGCTCAACACTCGCTCTTTTGCTCCCATCGAGGCGCCTCCTCAGTGTGTGTGTGTGTGTGTGTGTGTGTGTGTGTGTGAAAACACATTCCTTATTTGCTGCACAAATACAGAACTCACAAGTGTTCCATGCAGAAGGAACATCAGACTGCAGGTCAAAGTTCCCGGGAAATAAAACGTCATCACTTTACCGTTTCATCCTGTTAATGAATTACTGGGAAAACGTTACAGTGAACCCCTGAACGCATCTCTACTGCAGTGGCCCGGTGATTAAACACTGGTCTTGTTCACTCTGCCTCTCAGGTGTTCACTCTGCCTCTCAGGTGTTCACTCTGCCTCACAGGTGTTCACTCTGCCTCTCAGGTGTTCACTCTGCCTCTCAGGTGTTCACTCTGCCTCTCAGGTGTTCACTCTGCCTCTCATGTGTTCACCTGCGTGGACCTCAGGAGGCTCGTCTGGTCCGAGCCGGACGGAGAGAGCAGCTGCAAATCTATGTTCAGTTTTTTTGTTCTGCTGTTCTTTCGCCCGCTCACCATTTCATTCCTTTTCACTCTCTCATGTCTCACTTTATCACGTCTCACTGTCATGTCTCACTTGATCATTTCTCACTCTCTTGTGTCTCACTCTTGCGTGTGTCACTCTCTCACATATCATGATATTGTGTCTCACTCTCATGTCTCACTCTCATGTCTCACTCTATCATGTTTCACTGTATCATGTCTCTCTCATGTCTCACTCTATCATGTATCATCATGTCTCACTATATCATGTCTCACTATATCGTGTCTCACTCGTGTATGTCTCATTATATTGTGTATCACCATATCATGTCTCACTCACACGTGTCACTCTCTAATGTCTCATTCTGTCATGTCTCACTCACATGTCTCACTCTCTCATGTATCACTTTATCATGTCTCACTCTCTCATGTCTCACTTTATCACATCTCACTCTCTCATGTATCACTTTATCACGTCTCACTCTCTCATGTCTCACTGTATCACGTCTCATTATATTGTGTCTCACTCTCTCGTGTCTCACTCTCTCATGTATCATCATGTCTCACTATATCATGTCTCACTATATCATGTCTCACTCGTGTATGTCTCATTATATTGTGTATCACCATATCATGTCTCACTCACACGTGTCACTCTCTAATGTCTCATTCTGTCATGTCTCACTCACATGTCTCACTCTCTCATGTATCACTTTATCATGTCTCACTCTCTCATGTCTCACTTTATCACATCTCACTCTCTCATGTATCACTTTATCACGTCTCACTCTCTCATGTCTCACTGTATCACGTCTCATTATATTGTGTCTCACTCTCTCGTGTCTCACTCTCTCATATATCATCATGTCTCACTATATCATGTCTCACTATATCATGTCTCACTCGTGTATGTCTCATTATATTGTGTATCACCATATCATGTCTCACTCACACGTGTCACTCTCTAATGTCTCATTCTGTCATATCTCACTCACATGTCTCACTCTCTCATGTATCACTTTATCATGTCTCACTTTATCACGTCTCACTCTCTCATGTCTCACTTTATCACGTCTCACTCTCTCATGTATCACTTTATCACGTCTCACTCTCTCATGTCTCACTGTATCACGTCTCATTATATTGTGTCTCACTCTCTCATGTCTCACTCTGTCATGTCTCATTCTGTCATGTCTCACTCACACGTCTCACTCTCTCATGTCTCATTCTCATCTCTCACTCTCTCATGTCTCACTGTATCACGTCTCACTCTCATCTCTCACTGTATCACGTCTCATTCTCACATGTCTCATTCTCATCTCTCACTCTCTCATGTCTCACTGTATCACGTGTCACTCTCATCTCTCACTCTCTCATGTCTCACTGTATCACGTCTCATTCTCACATGTCTCACTCTCATCTCTCACTCTCTCATGTCTCACTCTATCGTCCCTTCTGGCACATTTCTACTAATCTTGGCGTCTTGTTCAGAGTGCACCTGCCGCTCAGCTCTCATCCTATTGGCTCCGCCTCCGAGCCGGTTTATTGCAATTTCCCACCGAGCTGCTGTTCTTCAAACGTTTTTTAATTCGTCTGAAAACACCAGAGCAGCGTCTCCAGACGAAGGAAAGCTTCCACCGTGTGAAACTTTCCTCTTTCAACCAACACGTTTAAAAAGAAAAAAGCGCTGACTCATCAGTAATCAGATGACGATACCCGACCTCCCCGCTGTCGTCAAACGGCCATCGACATTCAGCCCGGAGACGTTTTATAACAAAAAGAAGCTTCTTCTGAGACCGGAGACTCCTGTTCACCAAGGAATGTGCACATTGTGTGTGTGTGTGTGTTACTCAGTGTCACACACACACACACACACAATGTTTACATTCATCATGTATGAACTAGAATGCACATTCTGCCTGCATGTTACTGTGTTTGTAGGTTTACTAACGCAGACAAACTACTATGTTAGTTTCTTTCGTAAAAGGAGGAACCTTTCTGAGAAATAGAAAGAGATACTAATATTTGAAAAAGTCCAAAAAGATGTCGCCATTGAAAAAGAAAGACCTGCTGCTCCTCTCTGCTGCAGGCACGGAGGGTGAGAGGCTAACCGCTAACCGCTAACCGACCCCGCCCGGTAACAACAAATAATGGGAAATACCTCAAAATGTGTGTAAGAATTTGCTTGGCTGCTTATGATATTATCACTGATGATGATGATGATGAAACCCAGTGTATTGAGTGTAGACGAGCTGCTGAAACCCTCCTCCTCCTCCTCCTCTTCTTCTTCTTCCTCCTCCTTTTGCTGCCTGCACACTATATTTTGGTTAGCGAGTGTTTTTAGACAGGGGTTGCCTAGCAACTGGGACTCTTTGTTGTTATATGTCATTGTGCTGTAGCAAAGACACACACACACACACACACACACACACACACACACACACACACACACACACACACACACACACACTTCCTAATCCGAACCGACATGCTAAACATAGCGGGCCTGATGGAGCCGGAGTACTCCGTCTCTTTTATGTGCGACCGCCTTCCTGTGGTGCTTCCGGGTTTTCCGACCGTTTGGTGGCATCGAACCGCCGGGTCGCACGTGGTCCGCCCTCCTGGTCGCTGACGCTGTGCGTCTGCCGGGTTGCAGCGTCAACAAAAAGCTCAGCGGAGGACGCAGATTTGACAAAAAAGACTTCAAACGCAGAGACGGAGCGATAACAAAATTAATAAAATGTAAAAATGCAGAGTGTCTCACTCTCACATATCATTTTATCATGTCTCACTTTCTCATACATCACTCTCTCACGTCTCACTTTATCACGTCTCACTGTCATGTCTCACTTTCTCTTATCTCACTCTCTCATGTATCAATCTATTGTGTATCACTCTCTCTCATGTCTCACTCTCTCATATCTCACTCTATCTTGTCTCACTATCTCATATATCACTCTTTCACATCACACTTTATCATGTCTCACTGTCATGTCTCACTCTCTCATATCTCACTCTTACATGTATCACTCTCTCACTATCTCTTGTGTCACTCTCTCATATCTCACTCTTTCATGTATCACTCTCTCACTATCTCTTGTGTCACTCTCTCATATATCACTCTCTCACGTCTCACTTTATCACTTCTCACTGTCATGTCTCACTTTCTCATATCTCACTCGCTCATGTATCAATCTATTGTGTATCACTCTCTCTCATGTATTTATCTTGCATGAATCACTATCTTGTGTCTCACTCTCTCATGTCTCACTCATGTCTGGTTAGCGGTTAGCGGTTAGCCTCTGACCCTCTGCAGCAGAGTGATGCAGATTTGACAAAAAAGACTTCAAACACAGAGACAGAGCGATGATAAAAAAATGAATACAATGAAAAAATGCAGAGAGTGGAAGACCACACACACACACACACACACACACACACACACACACACACACACACACACACACACACACACACACCACACTCCGCTCTGTCTGCCCATCCAGAGGGGTTACCGTGGCAACCAGTCACATGGTTAACCGGTGCCACTGGTCCAGATACCAGAGGGGGTTGTGGGAGTTCAAAGTCTTTTTAATCTGCTGTTCACAGGTAGAAGCGTCGGCTCAGACGTCAGGAACACAACCAGGAAAATAAACCTTCTTCTCTCCACTGTGACTGAATCTAAAAAATAATCTGATCGGTTAGTTTGAACTGGGCTGCTGGAAGGGAATCAAACTGGAAGGGAATCAAACTGGGAAGCGGCTTCTCGCGATTAAAGTTGAACAATCTCAGAATAACAGGCGAGTATGTTTCTCAAAATAACAGGCGGGATGTTTTCCGTCACTTTAACCGACATCGTTCTGGAGGTGATGAGGTTTAAAAGACGGTTCGTAGATTTTTCCCACCTTGTTGCTCATCATTTACTTCTTTAGTTTTTACCTCCAGTCTGAACTGAGGGATCAACATTCACTGTCATAAAGGAATCAGGAGCGCCCTCACAAGCCGCTTATGACGACCGATATTCACGCTTATTGTTGGGCGGCGACCTCTAGTGGCCGAAATGTTCACGACGGGCGCAAAGGAGGAAGTCAGGTGGCGGAGGATAAAGACTCATCAGGGAGGACCAGCAAACACAGGACTTTCACCAAGGTCACGCTGTGAAACTACACTTAACTTATTTAACTAACACAATGCAGAAAACATATGTTTATCTGCATTATTTTAATAATGACTCAACCCCTAGAATGGGATGAGAGCAGTTTAAAAAATGTCATTTGTTTCTAGAAATGAAAGTATTGATAATAGGCCGGGACAATTTAATGGCGAAAATTGCGAATGGTTTACATTCTAAATACTGAATATCTCCTAAACCCCAAAGTCTATTTGAATAGTTTGAAAAGCTATAATATACAGAAACCCCTTGTGAATATAGATAATACGTTAATATATGTGTTAGTGGTTTATTAGTTTATGATAGTACACAGAAAAGGAAAAATGAATCTAAACTAAAAGTGATTTATTATATCGTAACTATATTAATGAATGCTGAATTATATATATATATATATATATATATATATATATATATATATATATATATATATATATATATATATATATATATATATATATATATATATATATATATATATAATATACATTATAACATAGGTCTATATGTTAGCAGTATATGTGAGAAGTATGGGTTTGATTGAGTGAAGTTAAGTATTTTTAATATTTATTTTAGTTCAGGATTTGGGAGCGATAGCTGCTCTGATTCATCCTCTCTGCTCAACATGATGATCCTGCAGATGGTCTCAGTGTGACTGATGTTCTGTCTCTGCTCCATCGATCCTTCTTATTCTTCTTACCCATTAAATCATCTTTTTGTTTTTTATGAGCAGCAGCCCATTCGTCCTTCGTGTTTCACGTCGTAAAGCGTTGTGTGTCGCGGCATCGGAGGAGACTGAGCGTTATTATTATGCTGAGTCAGCTGAAACCAACACGGCTCCGGAAATAGTCATAAAATGCAATCTGTTGGTTTTGAGTAAGGCGACGTGAACTGTGCCTCACATCGACATTTTGTTGAAACAAAAGTTAGATTAAAGCAACTACACCAACAGTTAGGTTTAGACAACACCAACAGTTAGGTTTAGACAACAACACCAACAGTTAGGTTTAGACAACACCAACAGTTAGGTTTAGACAACACCAACAGTTAGGTTTAGACAACACCAACAATTAGGTTTAGACAACAACACCAACAGTTAGGTTTAGACAACACCAACAGTTAGGTTTAGACAACACCAACAGTTAGGTTTAGACAACACCAACAATTAGGTTTAGACAACACCAACAATTAGGTTTAGACAACAACACCAACAGTTAGGTTTAGACAACACCAACAGTTAGGTTTAGACAACACCAACAGTTAGGTTTAGACAACAACACCAACAGTTAGGTTTAGACAACACCAACAGTTAGGTTTAGACAACAACACCAACAGTTAGGTTTAGACAACACCAACAGTTAGGTTTAGACAACACCAACAGTTAGGTTTAGACAACACCAACAGTTAGGTTTAGACAACACCAACAGTTAGGTTTAGACAACACCAACAGTTAGGTTTAGACAACACCAACAGTTAGGTTTAGACAACAACAACAGTTAGGTTTAGACAACACCAACAGTTAGGTTTAGACAACAACAACAGTTAGGTTTAGACAACAACAACAGTTAGGTTTAGACAACACCAACAGTTAGGTTTAGACAACAACAACAGTTAGGTTTAGACAACACCACCAACAGTTAGGTTTAGACAACAACAACAGTTAGGTTTAGACAACAACAACAGTTAGGTTTAGACAACAACAACAGTTAGGTTTAGACAACACCAACAGTTAGGTTTAGACAACAACAACAGTTAGGTTTAGACAACAACACCAACAGTTAGGTTTAGACAACAACAACAGTTAGGTTTAGACAACAACACCAGTTAGGTTTAGACAACACCAACAGTTAGGTTTAGACAACAACACCAACAGTTAGGTTTAGACAACAACAACAGTTAGGTTTAGACAACAACACCAACAGTTAAGTTTAGACAACAACACCAACAGTTAGGTTTAGACAACAACACCAACAGTTAAGTTTAGACAACAACACCAACAGTTAGGTTTAGACAACAACACCAACAGTTAGGTTTAGACAACAACACCAACAGTTAGGTTTAGACAACAACACCAACAGTTAAGTTTAGACAACAACACCAACAGTTAGGTTTAGACAACAACACCAACAGTTAGGTTTAGACAACAACACCAACAGTTAAGTTTAGACAACAACACCAACAGTTAGGTTTAGACAACAACACCAACAGTTAGGTTTAGACAACACCACCAGTTAGGTTTAGACAACAACACCAACAGTTAGGTTTAGACAACAACACCACCAGTTAGGTTTAGACAACACCAACAGTTAGGTTTAGACAACAACACCAACAGTTAGGTTTAGACAACACCAACAGTTAGGTTTAGACAACAACACCAACAGTTAGGTTTAGACAACAACACCAACAGTTAGGTTTAGACAACAACACCAACAGTTAGGTTTAGACAACAACACCAACAGTTAAGTTTAGACAACAACACCAACAGTTAGGTTTAGACAACAACACCAACAGTTAAGTTTAGACAACAACACCAACAGTTAGGTTTAGACAACAACACCACCAGTTAGGTTTAGACAACAACACCAACAGTTAGGTTTAGACAACAACACCACCAGTTAGGTTTATACAACAACACCAACAGTTAGGTTTAGACAACAACACCAACAGTTAAGTTTAGACAACAACACCAACAGTTAGGTTTAGACAACAACAGTTGTGATTGACAGGTCGACACCAGAGACATATGTGGCCTCTCTACGTCTCCTCCTGAGTCCCATATGGTCACTTCCAGTTCACTGGTTGCTAAAAAACAAGATGGCGATGGCTAAAATCACTGAACTCGAGGCTTCAAAACATCAGTCCACAAACCAACGGGTGACGTCACGAAGACTACGTCCACTTAGGGTTTGGGTTATGGACATGGTCACCTGACATGGTCGCCTGACACTGAAAGCAGGGCTCTGGGTGTGGTCACAGGTTTGCCCTTTTTTACCATCTTTGCAAATCACCGATGAGGAAGAGCGATGAAGAAGAAGGGGAAAGAGACCGCGGAGGAGAGAGCAGTTGGAAGGAGTTCATCTCTGACGGCTACCGACCACAAGACCGGAAGTAGATGGAGAGAAGGGAGATGAGGGAGATGAGGGAAGAGTCGCTAGAGAAATAAAGAAGAGAAGAGAAGAAGAGGCGTCTGACAGCTGGCGGCGACAGAATGATTAAAGAGACGCTGCTCTTTATTACCTGCAGAGGACCAGACGTATATTACAGACGTGTCTACCCGCCGCTATACAAAGAGTTATGTTAAGTTAGCTTGTTTCCAGCCGCTTCTAATCGCCCTTTTTTCTTTTTTTATTCAGTTAATCTACTCTGATGAAGCTCATCACTTCCCTTTTATTCAATATTTCACGTTAAAATCCTCGCAGCAACTCAAGGGACTGCTTATCAAGGAGGTCCGGGTGGCCAAACACAGGACTTTCACCAAGGAGATCAGTGTTCGTGTCCCGTTTCAACAGGATGTTCAACCTTTGTTTCTTTACAACACGTGTAATACTTGACTTATTTCCTCACAGTGTGTTTAAAGGTACTAAAGTAGTTCATGAATATGAGACGTGAGTTCACAGATAATCTCAACCCCTCCTCGCCGGCGTGGAGGTCGGTTTTCTGTGTTTTGCCGGTTTCACTCGTCGTATTTTGGATTCTTCACAGTTCATTTAGTTTGTTCGCTCTCTGACGTCTCGGAGAACAATGCAACAAACGGCTCTGTAGTTATTGATCATACCGTTAATTAAAGACGTTATTTGAGGGTTCATGGTTGGAAATGAAATCAGACGAATGAAGAAAAACGCAGACAAACTTCAGAGGGAGCGACAGAACGAAGGAGGAGTCGTTCGGACGTTGAGTGACACACTCAAAGAGGTGAAGCCTGTGATCAATTATTCACGAGGCTGCAAAATGTCAGCTCTCTCTCTCGCTCTCTCTCAGACACACACACACACTTCCCTCTCGAGTCGGTGATGTCATCGACCACTAAAACAGTGAGAGAGAATGCGAGTCTCCAGATGAATGGATGCTTGTCGAGGAATGTTTTACCCAACAGGAAGTCACAGGATCTGGTCTTGTAATGGACACGGACCAAAGACAAAAAATATCATAATACAAATGATCCTCGTGCAAAAGGTCCGTTTGATATCGTACGAAAAGGTTCTCCTCGTTTTTCGAGGTGTTGCTTTGAATGTCCGGCGACTTCCTGCTCGTGACATGCGTGTAGTCTTTTCAAAATAAAATGCTGTGTTGACAGAAAGATTTAGGCAACAGAACGAAGTGGGAAGGTTTAGGAAAAAGATCAGGTTTGGCTTCAAATTAATACTTTTAGTTCTGTAAAATACCAACGTTTGACTTATTTTATAGCTCAAACATAATGCAGAGCTCACACTGAAGTTACGTAACGACGTTTCACACGAACAGCGTTCTCCTGGGTGAAGGTCTGTTCATCCATCCGCCTCCTCCCGACACGCTCTTAAACCTAAACTCATATTATCTCCTGTGTGGCCTGTAATTGGCTGTGGAATGTTTACTTGACATGGGGGATATTCTCTCTGGGTTCAGATCCCAGACGAGCTGTTTCTCACTAATTATTAGAACACACTGGCGGTCTCCAGCTGATCCGAGTCCTGTGAGAACAAACGCTTCACACACAGCAGGTTCCTCTGGTTCACCTGGAGCATTCTCCTGAAACCAGATTACAGCGGAGTAATCAGATTACTGCCGAGTGTAAAGAGTCAAGACCCCCCGCGGTTAACTGACCAATGGGAACACTGGGCGGACTGGTTCCTCTTCAACGAACCAGAACAAAGATATTTAACAGCAGATGTGTTGGTGATAACATATTTCACTGGAGGCCTTCGGCTCGGGGGCGTGGTCTTCCTCGTGGTCTCATGGTCTCATGGTCTTTCCACATGGTCTTCCTCGTGGTCTTTTCTCATGGTCTTCCTCGTGGTCTTGTGGTCTTTCCACATGGTCTTCTTCGTGGTCTGCCTCATGGTCTTTCCACATGGTCTTCTTCGTAGTCTTCCTCATGGTCTTTTCTCAAGGTCTGCCTCGTGGTCTTCTTTGTGGTCTCGTGGTTTTCCTCGTGGTCTTCCTCGTGATCTTCCTCCCCCCTCATGGTCTTCCTCGTTGTCTTCCTTGTGGTCTTCCTCGTGGTCTTCCTGCCCCCTCGTGGTCTTCCTCGTGGTCTTCCTCCCCCCTCATGGTCTTCCTCATGGTCTTCCTCCCCCCTCATGGTCTTCCTCATGGTCTTCCTTGTGGTCTCGTTGTCTTCCTTGTGGTATTCCTCGTGGCCTTCCTCCCCCTCATGATCTTCCTCGTGGTCTTCCTCATGGTCTTCCTCCCCCCTCATGGTCTTCCTCATGGTCTTCCTCGTGGTCTCGTTGTCTTCCTCGTGGTCTTCCTCATGGTCTTCCTCCCCCCTCATGGTCTTCCTCATGGTCTTCCTCGTGGTCTCGTTGTCTTCCTCGTGGTCTTCCTCGTGGTCTTCTTTGCTGCCATCTGTTCTGCAGATTACATTAAGATGCCATGAAGAAGAAGATGTCTGCGTCTCCCAGAGCCCAAATGTTTTCAGATCTAATTATCTCTTAAATTACCCGTTAAAGGCTACGGAGGAGGAGGAGGAGGAGGAGCCCCGCCTCCTCCCGAGCTCCTCGTCCATCATGTGTGAGACAGCAGTGAAGAGGAGGAGGAGGAGGAGGAGGAGGAGGAGGAGGAGGAGGAGGAAGGAAAACAACCAATCGGAGTCGAGGAGCCTCTAACGCAGCATCCAATCAGCAGCACCGACACGGATATTAACCAAGAAGTTGACTCGCGACAAAGCGCGGTTGAGCTACCTGAAGCTGTGTGTGTGTGTGTGTGTGTGTGTGTGTGTGTGTGTGTGTGTGTGTGTGTGTGTGTGTGTTATCCGCCTCAGTGGGATTCAAACACTCAGCAAACAAAACGTCCCCGTTAGAAACCACGAATGCTATTTTTCTGACAAAGAAACCGTGAAAAGAGAAGAAGCGATCTGACGTCCTTCACTAAACTCTTTTCATTTTGAAGGTTCAGTCGAAGCTCTCGTGTCCGATTCGCTCCTCGTCCAGTAAACGCCTCGACAGAGGGATTCCAGCCAATAAGTAAATATGTGCAGTAGATAAAAGTCGTCGTCCTCTCACACATTTTATCAAATTCATCAAGTCAGCATCCGTCGCCCCCCGCTGTGTCCTCTCCCGCCCTTCAGAGCCCCGTGGGCCGTCTTTGCCAGCGATTTGGCTTCAATATGTGTTCAACACCAGCGGATAAACCCTCCGCTGCCTCGGCTCATCCGGAGAGGACCACGTGTCCACGCTAGCCTCAGAGGTGAAACCAGGCCGGCTCTTCACCTCTGAGAGGAAGAGGATCTCGTAGCAGGGTTCATACACACTTTGACCGGTGGGTTTCCATGACTTAAAACCACATTTCCATGACCAAACATTTAGTGAAATCTTAAACTGTCGTAGACTTCATCAGGCAAAGATTATTCTTTTTTACTACTGACTCTCAAAACCTAATCCAGCACCTAAATTAAGCATTATTTTAAGAATATTTATATTATTATATTCACACAAAATACTGATTCAACCTTCTGTTGAGTCTCCACATCCTCCAAAGCCTCCTGGAAACAACAACAACAACATTAACAACAACAGCCCTTAGTCACCCGAGGACTCATCGCCGGCCTTCAGGAAGCAGGGTGCATTCTGGGGAGGCAGTCGTGTCTCAGGACGAGCCTCGGAGGCTTTGGAAGAAACGCTCCATTACGGCCCTGAGAGGGGGGGTTAGAACAAATGCTTCCTGGTGCAAAGTAAATCCTGAATAAATGATGAGAGCGTAGTTTCACTCTGGAGCTAAGTGCAGGAGGAGGAGGGGTCTGACGCTGCCGGCTCACATCAACTGTTTCCTGTCTGAGGACAGATTCACCAATAAGAACCAGCGTCAGTTACTTCCTGTTCACTGGTTGCAAAAAGAAAACACGCAGGCGGAGACGGCCGTGGTTAAAACAACTATAGAAAACCCATTTGTTTAGGCCCTTTCCTCAAAAATGTCATCCCCAAACTAAAAAGGGTGTATCTCTGCAACCACTAGGGCTATTTGACTAATTTGGGTGTTGTCATAAAAGGTACACATGTGATATGTTGTTCAGATGTGTAGATATCAGTCTATATGTTACTGGTTAAGAGTAAATGAAGATGACACACCAGGTCCGCCTATAAAAAAATCACTTACAGGATGATTATTTCTTTGAAACGATGCAGCTGTAAGGTCCAACTCTAACCCAAATCATAGCACAATATGTGAACATTCTCTAACCCAAATCATAACACAATATGTGAACATTCTCTAACCCAAATCATAGCTCAATATGTGAACATTCTCTAACCCAAATCATAACACAATATGTGAACATTCTCTAACCCAAATCATAGCTCAATATGTGAACATTCACTAACCCAAATCATAGCACAATATGTGAACATTCTCTAACCCAAATCATAGCTCAATATGTGAACATTCTCTAACCCAAATCATAACACAATATGTGAACATTCTCTAACCCAAATCATAGCTCAATATGTGAACATTCTCTAACCCAAATCATAACACAATATGTGAACATTCTCTAACCCAAATCATAGCACAATATGTGAACATTCTCTAACCCAAATCATAACACAATATGTGAACGTTCTCTAACCCAAATCATAACTCAATATGTGAACATTCTCTAACCCAAATCATAACACAATATGTGAACATTCTCTAACCCAAATCATAACACAATATGTGAACATTCTCTAACCCAAATCATAGCACAATATGTGAACATTCTCTAACCCAAATCATAGCACAATATGTGAACATTCTCTAACCCAAATCATAACACAATATGTGAACATTCACTAACCCAAATCATAACACAATATGTGAACATTCTCTCTGCAAAGGTTGACTTTGATAAAGTGAAGCAGAACAAAGTTAGAGAGGGTTTAGAACAGAGAACATTCAGGTGAGGTCTCTTCGGGGCCATTGAGGTTATTTGAATTTTCTCATGTACCAAACCATATATTTCACTTGTATATTACTTATGGTGTTCAATACATCTAAATACAGCAGTTTGGGGCTCTTTTTTAGAAAACAAGCTATGATTTTGAGTTTTAGATATCAATCACTCAGTCTGCCCCCCCTAAGGGGGGATTGGAGTTTAAAAGGTTTTAAAGATGGCGACGGAGAGATCACCAAAACTCAAGGCTTCAAAACATCCGTCCACAAACTGACGGGCGACGTCACGATGGCTCGTGATGAAACGTGTTGCAGGCGTTCATGTTCCCCTCAGGATGAACCGCAGGAACGACACTCAGACTTTTCAACAAAGTGACTCCAACAATTAGGAATGTATTATCGCAAACTCCCCGTTATCACAATACTTTAATCTAATAACTGCAGCTTTTTGTATTCATGCACACACACACACACACACACACACACACACACACACACACACACACACACACACACACACACACACACACACACACTCCTGTCTGCCTTCCCTCCCTGGGAACCACTTTGGAAGGTGACAGCCGGTTTGAACCAGCCGGTATCGAACCGGCGGCTGTGAAAGCTTCTTTCTTTCTTTCCGCCTTCTTGGTGACAGACGAGGCTCATTCCTCCTCAGTCTGACTCACAGAGCGTCCTGTTAGCTCTCGTTAGCGTCTGGCGGCGGTTCCCACCACGATGAACATTAATGTAACTCATAGAGAGCCCATGAAGTCACGTGATCATGAACCAGGAAGTGTAACGGCTGGGAGGTGGGCGTGGCTTCGCTTCGGGAGGCCGCTGTTCGTCCCCGCGTGACACGAGAAGTCAACGCTGTGTTATTTTAACGCCACAAACCACAATCTTTGGTAGTATTCTTGCTTCCTGTGAAGTTTATTTTGAATGTAGGAGAGGAAACACGTTAATTAACTGCAAATTCATTGTTGACAGCGTCAAAGCTTCCTCCAGAACACACACACAGACACACACACCGTCTCGTTAGCGAGGACCGGCTGTAATTGCATCGTCTAATGAAGAGGAAGCTCTTGAACTGAATGGGACCTCCAGACCAAAGTAACGTCGATGAAGAGTCAGCTGAACTTTATAACATCCCAAAAGACGACTATTGGTGGGCCGGTCCAACAAATATCACTTTCCACCAGACGATAGGCGTTTATAGGCAATGACCCAGAAAATAAATGAAGTTGCAATGAGGGACTTTGCGTCAAGAAATCCCCAAAACATGAGCACTTCCTGTTTCACGCTGCGGGATCAACGACTGATCGGTTCCATGAATCATCATCAGTCGCGGTGCTAACGTGTACTGTGCTAACATGCTAACGTTTAATGAACGCTGCTGCTTTCAGGTGCAAAACGGATTTCACAAACACAATCATGCAGCGTTCGCAAGCGGCAGGAGAGACAGGAAGTAGAAGAAACCACTGACGGGGCTGAAATTACAGACTTAAGAGCATGAAGCACACACACACACACACACACATACATAAGTGGCTGAGGTTTGGTGTTCGGCACCGGCAGTGGAGAAAGGCATTGTGGGATTGGAGGGGGATCTCCTTTCTCCTCCCGGTAAGATCATCCTCCTCAGGGTCCGACTGCTCCACCTGCACCCATCGATCCGTGTGTGTGTGTGTGTGTGTGTGTGTGTGTGTGTGTGTGGTTTCACTCTGCAGAACCAGGAGGAGAGTCGAGATGGAAGCTAAGCTAACCGAGCTAGGAGCTATAAGGCTAATCTACTTCCTGTAGTCCTGTAAGGATCACCAGCAGCAGGTCTTCACAGAGACCTGGTCCATGAGGGTCCAGGATCCAGCTGCAGGACTCTGATGTTGGTGCTCAGACAGTCAGAGCCGATGAACAAGGTTTAACTTACGTTGAGTTTTTAATGAGAAGATGTCGGCCATTTTATCTGAACAGAGACTTGTTTTTTACGTTCCTCCTTATGGTGCGAATTGTACAAAACAATTGGTTTTGTTTGTGATCAACAACTGCTTTTAGAAACCAGACCTCGTGCACGGCAGCGTTTAAAGTTAACGTTTTAAAGATGCAAAGAAAAGCGTCAAGACCGAAACCCATTCTCAGTTTAACTCACTGCACACTGGAGGTCATTTTCAGTCGATTTTCTCGATTTGACATAATTTTCTTAGATTCACCTTTTAAGGCACTTGCATATAAGATATATACCCATGTTTTACATCATAAATTGCAGAACAATCTCAGCTATCTATATAATGAGGCACCATTGTCGTAAGGCAAAAGTGTAAAGAAAAAAACTTTATAATATGACACTAAAGCTGAAAAATGGAATCTCGATTTTTGGAAATTCTTCATATCGCTTGAAAAAACCTAACTTTACTCAGGTGGTGACTCTGTTTAGGTGATGGCAATTGGTTTACCAAAGGTTTTAGGTTCACAAAAGCAGTGAAATATATGAATAAAATGTTAGATACATGTAAATAAATGTCTAAAACTAAAGTTTTTATTATCGTTTTTTGAGTAGAAATATGGTCTTTCACAGCTTTCACCAAAATGATAAAAATGGGACTGAGAAATGACTTCATAGTGCAGATAAAGCTTCAGGGAGTGTGTGCAAATGAAAAATGACCATCACAACAATTTTTTTTTTTTTTTAAATAAAAATATGTATTATAAAAAAAAAGAAAATATGTACAGAATATATATTCAGAAATATAAAACAGAACAAAGACTAGACCATTTACAATATACAAGTATATATGCTTCAATGGCATATCCTCATGCCATGGCATGCCAGTCATGGAAACAGTTTCTGTTCAGCTGCAGGCAGAGGGGAACGTTACACGCCTCGCACTTCCAAGCCGTGTCTTTGCTCACTTTCTTCATGCTGCAAAGCTCGCAAACCCTGCGACCCACCGTGGACTTAGTTGGAAGAACAGTTTGAAGAGTTCAATGGGTGTTGCTGTGGCACTGACATGTGGACCTGGTGTCCGGGCTGGAACTTGATGACGGGGGGAGCAGTGTCCGGGTCTTCATCCGTCCTCCAGGACAGCGTAGGTGCAGGTGGTGCACGTGCTGCTGTCTTTCTTGATCTGGCCTGAGGTGAAAGTAGTCGCCGGGCAGCACGCGCCCTGTTTGCTGGAGATGAGATGGTGTTTTTAGTCGTCGGTCAACGCGCTGCCTCTTTGCTGGTCGTGGTAGTTGCCGTCCAACACGCTGCCTCTTTGCTGGCCAGGCTGGTCGGGGCGGATGGTGCTCCTCTCTGTAAAATAAATCAATACTAGTCAGTTGAAAGAAAGATGACGTAACGATTGAGCAGAATGCTCCACATTGGATGTGCAAATATTATTCAGATCATGACTGTGGTAGTAATTTTAGCATAATGCTCCGCATTGGATGTATAAATATTAGTGGTAGTAACGTGAAGCAGAGTGTTGTACAAAGCAGACTGTGTACAAACATTACTTAGATCATGACGTAGTAACGTGAACAGCAGTGTGCACCGCGTGGCTGGCTCTCGTGCTCTCCTGCAGTGTACACATTACTAGTTTGTACACATTACTAGTTTGTACACATTACTAGTTTGCACCATGCAGCCTTACAGACACGTAACAAAGTTTAGTAACTACACTTACCCATCTTCCTCAGAAGAACTAAAGCCTTCGAGCTCTGACGACAACGCGTCGTCCTCCTCCTCCTCGCTGGTCTCCAGAATCATGCGTTTTGCTTCCTCCGTGTTGAATCTCTTAGTATGAGAAACTGTAGTGTGTACATGCTGTACAAGTGGGTAGTCCTTTTGAGATTTTCCTGAGTGTACATTGGTTGTTTAGTTCACGAAATGGCGACGGACATATGACTCAACTAATCACAGAGAAGGATTTTTTTTTTTTTTTTTTCCAGCGTCAGATGACACACTGCTGCCCTTTCGCTTGCCTGATGATGTTAAAATTATGCTGGGCTCTGCCTGGGCAGGCACCCGGAAGCAGGAAGCCGTCTCTTTCCGCCAGACGTAAAATTATATTTTTGCGATGTATTATCGGGGTGCTGTGAATATTTTAGAAACTTAGAGAAAAGTTTCAAGTGTCACCACGCGAAACCGCGGGCTCCGTGGACGAAGGGTTAAGCTCAAAGCTTTCAGGTTCCTTTAAATGCTCCTGAAGAACTTGTTCTCAACGGACTCCTCGCCTTTCAGGAGGCCGCTCTAGTCCAGCTCTCTGGTGACATGATTGGTCGAACCGAGTCTCACATCATCCACCGCCTGCTGTGTCGATTATCGGCCTTAAAACTCAGAGCAGAAGTCGGTGCGGATCATAACCATAAAAGTGAGTGATGCTCCGTGTGATCACTGACCCAGCCTCCGTCCTCTGAGCCGTAGACGTCCTCCAAACGAGACAAACGAGCGAGCGTCCTGCAGCAGCTAGCAAACGTCTACGTGGGCTTTGTGGGGAGCGATTAGAGACTGTAACGTCATTGTTCAGTCCCCCACATCGATATATAATCATAAACCATCGCATCTTTCAAGTACAGTGCCCTTTGAGGGGAGAGCGTGGTTTGTGGGATCGAATGCTGCTAGCTTCACGAGCTATTGTGGCTAGTTAGCGCTCTAATGGTTCCTGTTCCTCTTCCTGCTCCTGTTCCTATTCCTCTTCTTCTTCCTGTACATGTTCCTATTCCTGTTCTTGTTCCTCTTTCTCTTCCTCTTCCCGTTCATGCTCCTGTTCCTCTTATTCTTCCTGTACATGTTCCTGCTCCTCTTCCTCCTCTTCCTCCTCTTCCTCTCCCTCTTCCTGTTCCTCCGTTGTGTTCGTCTTCCTGCTCCTGTCCCTATTCCTCTACCTCTACCTCTTCCTCTTCCTGTACATGTTTCTCTTCCTCTTCCTCTACCTCTTCCTCTACCTCTTCCTGTCCCTCTTCCTCTACATCTTCCTCTTCCTGTTCCTGCTCCTCTTCCTCTTCCTGCTCCTCTCCCTCTTCCTGTTCCTGCTCCTCTTCCTCTTCCTGTACATGTTCCTCTTCCTGTTCCTCTTCCTCTTCCTGCTCCTCTTCCTCTTCCTGTACATGTTCCTCTTCCTGTTCCTCTTCCTGTTCCTGCTCCTGTTCCTGTTCCTGTTCCTGCTCCTCTTCCTCTTCCTGTTCCTCTTCATCTTCCTGCTCGTCTTCCTGCTCCTCTTCCTCTTCCTGTACATGTTCCTCTTCCTGTTCCTCTTCCTGCTCCTCTTCCTCTTCCTGTACATGTTCCTCTTCCTGTTCCTCTTCCTCTTCCTGTTCCTGCTCCTCTTCCTGTTCCTGTTCCTGCTCCTCTTCCTCTTCCTGTTCCTCTTCATCTTCCTGCTCGTCTTCCTGCTCCGCTTCCTCTTCCTGTACATGTTCCTCTTCCTGTTCCTCTTCCTCTTCCTGCTCCTCTTCCTGTACATGTTCCTCTTCCTCTTCCTGTTCCTGCTCCTCTTCCTCTTCCTCTTCCTGTTCCTGCTCCTCTTCCTCTTCCTGTTCCTCTTCCTGTTCCTGCTCCTCTTCCTGCTCCTGTTCCTCTTCCTCTTCCTGCTCCTGTTCCTCTTCCTCTTCCTGCTCCTCTTCCTCTTCCTGTACATGTTTCTCTTCCTCTTCCTCTTCCTGTACATGTTTCTCTTCCTCTTCCTGCTCCTCTTCCTCTTCCTGTTCCTCTTCATCTTCCTGCTCGTCTTCCTGCTCCTCTTCCTCTTCCTGTACATGTTCCTCTTCCTGTTCCTCTTCCTGTTCCTGTTCCTGCTCCTCTTCCTGTTCCTGTTCCTGCTCCTCTTCCTCTTCCTGTTCCTCTTCATCTTCCTGCTCGTCTTCCTGCTCCTCTTCCTGTTCCTCTTCCTGTTCCTCTTCATCTTCCTGCTCGTCTTCCTGCTCCGCTTCCTCTTCCTGTACATGTTCCTCTTCCTGTTCCTCTTCCTGTTCCTGGTCCTCTTCCTCTTCCTGTTCCTCTTCCTGTTCCTGCTCCTCTTCCTGTTCCTCTTCCTCTTCCTGCTCCTCTTCCTCTTCCTGCTCCTCCGTCGTGTTCGTCTCTCCAGAAGGACTCACTAATAAATGTCATTACGCTAAATGAGCACAACCACAGAGTCCATTAGGACTTGAACCCATGGCTCAGAGAGAACTGTTTTCATGAGGCTTCTTCACGCTGCATCTGGGTCCTAACTCCTGACACGATGCAGGCTTTTCAAAATAAAGGTTCAGGCAATAATAACTACTGGGTTCCTTTTGTATTAAGAGAGAAAAACTAGTTATTATATACTTTTGGGGGGGGACAATATTCAGCTTGGTCTCCTCCAGCATGTGGAGCCGACCCCACGGAAAACATGATCACATTTTTAGAGAAATGTTTTTCATTCACGTAGTCGCGATTGAGCAATCTTTCCACCAGGAGACCGCTGTTCGATCCCCGCGTGGGACGAGGCGTCAGCGTTGACGTTTCTGTCGCGTGACTTCAGTGACGGAACACCCGTAGTTATTTTAACCTAGACTACGACCTTCACCTGACCTTAACTCAGTGGGTCGCCTGAACCCCACTGAGCGTCCTGCGGAGACCGAACTTTATTTTGAAAAGACCAACCGAGCAATTTTCATTGGATATCGGAGACGTCTCGCTATACGTCTTTTTAGCCCCCGAAGCCCCGCGGCGCCCATTATCGGACAAGAAGAGAGACGAATAAGTCAAGAGACGTTTCCTAAAGGATCTCCAGAACCACAACGTTGATTAACTTCATTTACATTGCTGAAATAAAGTAAAGCATTGTGGGAAGAGTTCTATACCCCGTAGCCTCGCCGTAACGTTTCACTAGATCGTTCATAAGTAGACTTTACAAAGTCGGATTTCAATAGAAGACACCTCTTCGTAACCCTACGAGCTTGTAGGAGTCTATTAGAGCATTAATACTCTTTGTGTGTAGTATATTAGTACCTGGAAAATCCCAATCCGGCCGGACTGTTTTTTTCTTCCCTTCGACATTTGTGAGGTTTCTTAGAACGCGTCACACGTCACACGCGGAAGTTTATCAGAATCAGAATCAGAATCAGAAACTGTTTATTAGCCAGGAATGTTTTCACAAACGAGGAACTTTACGAGGCGGAAGGTGCATACATTGGACATGGACATGGGACATTAGACGAGACAAACAACAATCAACAATCAACGACAACAACAGTGCAATGGGTATTAAATAAGTGTAGATAAGAAAGTGCTCAGACAACAGATACGTTAAAGTGACATGTGTGTTTAAGTTAAAAGTGTATGTTAGTGGCATGAGTGTTTAATATGAGGTGTGCAGAGGAGTGAACGGTAAAGAGAAAGAAAGAAGAGAAAAAATAAAAATGAAAATGAAAATAAAAATATAAAATAAAAATAACTGGGGGTGACAGTCAGTCAGTGGGGGACCCGGGCCCTGTTGATGAGCCCGACTGCCGACGGGAAGAAACTGTTAGTGTGGCGTTATGCACAGTTAGATACCCAGCATGCACCAATCCGACCATGTTTTGGCATAAAGGTTATAACTTTTACATTTTTGAACTGAACAACACCGTTTCTGGACTGAAACTCCTTCGTAACACCCCAAGGCTTTGTTTCATTGTGATTCTGATTCTTCAGGTCATTATCTTTACAACTCTAGGTTGTTTAGGCCTTGAAGCATCTGGAAGAACTCGGGGGCGGCTCGAGAAGCCCTTTTTGGAGAATCTTGATCAAATTATGCTCAGTTCATGTTACATGTTTATAATTATGATCAAAATATGTGTCATTTTTGGAAATATACATTTTATTGAAAATAAAATGCAGAGAGCCCACGGCCGCGCGGCGTGACGGGACCATGTGACCTCCCTTCTCCTGAGCGCGCGGCGCCCGGAGAGACGGATGTGACATTTAGGAGCGACGTTAATCTCAATCAGCCGGATTCAGGCGGTAATTTGCCGGTTTGAGGTAATTACGTTTCTACGGAGGTAAAAATAGATTTTTGTCGGCTCAGGAGACAGAAACTGTGTTTCAGTCTGACGACGACAGAAAGATTTTAAAAGAGAGAAAAGAAGTGTATCCATGAATATGTGCATTTCAAGCAGCGTATTATTATGAAGTGATGCTTTGTGGAGATGCTTTAGGGCGGGGCTACAGGTGAGTGACAGGTCGACACCAGAGATTCCTGCAGGTGTCTGAACCTTCGCAGACATCTGAGAGCAGGAAACCACCGACAGGTTGTTATCTTTGGTAAAAAACAAACAAACAAACAAACAACATCAACATTCTGCAGGAGATGTGGGAATCAAACAGCTGTGCATTCTGGGAAGGATCCCTCCTGTCAGGCTCATCGGGGTCAAAGGTCACCACCGATCTGCTGACAAGCAACATCTCATGTTTCTCTCTCTCTCTCTGCAGATCTGATTTCCCTCCACAGTGTTGTTATGGTAACCAACAAGATGGTACCGCAGTACATCAGTTCTTGAGTTTTGATATGAACTCACACACACACACACACACACACACACACACACACACACACACACACACACACACACACACACACACACACACACAAAGCATATACTTCTATACAACCAGAGGAGTCACCCCCTGGTGGTCAGGAGAGAGAATGCAGCTTTAACACATGAAGCATAGACTTCTATACAACCAGAGGAGTCACCCCCTGGTGGTCAGGAGAGAGAATGCAGCTTTAACACATGAAGCATAGACTTCTATACAACCAGAGGAGTCACCCCCTGGTGGTCAGGAGAGAGAATGCAGCTTTAACACATGAAGCATATACTTCTATACAACCAGAGGGGTCGCCCCCTGGTGGTCAGGAGAGAGAATGCAGCTTTAACACATGAAGCATATACTTCTATACAACCAGAGGGGTCGCCCCCTGGTGGTCAGGAGAGAGAATGCAGCTTTAACATATGAAGCATATACTTCTATACAACCAGACGGGCAGGGACTTGGCGAAGGGTAAATTGTTCATGAAGCACTTTAAAGTAATAAATACTTCTGTGGTTTATTGATGTCATAAACGTGTAGGTTGTGTATTTAGTCCAACAACATACAAGCATTAAATATCAGTTCACCCACATAACACACCCGATCTCATCCACGATGACGTCATACGTTAGAGACGCTTTGATTGGTCGCCTCCTGAGCGGCGAGAGGACTTCACGCCAAATGAATCCGTCTCTCTCCTGAAGTTGTTTGTGTGATATCAGCTGATGGAAGGCAGAGTTTTGACATGTCGTCTCGGTGCAGCTCTGACACCAGCGGTCCATATGGAGCGGCCATATTGGAAGTTGCATATGTCGTGTTGCAGGGAAACGTGCGCGCTGAAGGCTGAAGGATGAAGGATGAGTCAGCCTCTTCGCTGCTTTGCCTCTCTCTCTCTCTCTCTCTCTCTCTCTCTCTCTCTCTCTCTCTCTCTCTCTCTCTCTCTCTCTCTCTCTCTTGTTGAGCAAAGAACAACAAAAACAAAGCGTTGTGTCGGTCAGCAGGTGAGAAGAGGGAGGAGTTATGTCCAAAAAGGTTATTTTATTAACTTCAATTCAACTGTAACAACACAGTTCATGATCACGTCGTAACTTGACGTAATTTACTGAATTGATACTTGAATCGCGATGAATCACTTTGAACTGGTTGTTCATTCTGTTTCTGAAAAGTTCATATTTGGGAAGAAACAAGGTTTTCACCGAGATAATACGATCGGCCGTGTATGTGCGTGAGTGAGCGAGTCTCTGCGTCTGTCCACAGCTAACGACGCTAACACCGCTGCACCCGAGCTGCATCATATTGTGGGTTTCATTCATGTCTGCATGCATCGAAAAACACATTTTATTTGCTGCCGTGGATCGACATACTCTCTACTCTTAACCTGCCGACACAGCTAACAGATAACAGCTAACAGCTAACAGCTAACAGCTAACAGCTAACATAGGGTGACCAGATTTGAGTTTGTGAAAAAGAGGACACTTCATTCCGGGGGGGTAGCAGTAGTGTGTAGCATGCCGTGAACTTACATTTACGTTGAGATCGGTCGACCAATGACAGTTCTCTCTACAGTCAGAGCTTGCGCAAGAAGGTGGAACGTGAGGGAGATACCATTTCCAAAACTTGTAAGGGGGTAATAACTATTTTCCCGAACGTAGCAAAATCCCGGACGTTATTGGAATCCCTGCCGAACGCTTTTTTTAGGTCTCGAAAAGAGGACATGTCCGGGAAAAAGAGGACGTCTGGTCACCCTAGCTAACAGCTACACACACAGCTGACTGCAGACAGACAGTTGTTCTCTTTATTGGCATCGAGCACGTTTATTGTTTAGTGTAAGAAAATAGACTCGAGCCTCAATAAACCCTCAAAGTCCCGGCTAAAACTCTGAGAGACGGAGGAGCGACGCTGCAGACGCCTGTGAAATAAAGATTCACTGACGACCGTTATCCGTCAATGTTCCATCAGGACGTCAACATTCATGGTTTTCTAGTCGCCGATCTCTGATTAATGTTACAATGTTGCAAAGTGGGAGCTGTAACTTTCTCTTATTTACAGTTAATGCTAACGGCGGCGGTAGCACAGCTAACGGCGGCGGTAGCACAGCTAACAGCTAACGTACGTAAATCCAGCTGTTTGTAGAAGATTTTTTTACAACAACAAATAGATTTTAGAGATGAATTATGAGCCGTTTAAAAAACCTTATCATGAACTCAGTCAATGCTAACGGCGGTAGCACCGCTAACGGCGGTGGTAGCACCGCTAACGGCTAACGTACGTAAATCCAGCTGTTTGTAGAAGATGTTTTCACAACAACATAAATAGATTTTTGAGATGAATTATGAGCCGATTAGAAAACCTCATCATGAACTCAGTCAATGCTAACGGCGTTAGCACCGCTAACGGCGGTGGTAGCACTGCTAACGGCGGCGGTAGCACCGCTAACGGCTAACGGCTAACATACGTAAATCAAGCTGTCTGTAGAAGATGTTTTCACAACAACATAAATAGATTTTAGAAATGAATTATGAGCCGTTCATCATTAAAACTACTAATGACAAGATTTGTTTTTTATCAATAAAAATACAAGAAGAAGAAGAAGAAGAAGAAGAAGAAGAAGAAGAAGAAGAAGAAGAAGAAGAAGAAGAAGAAGAAGAAGAACACGTGAGCAGAGATCAATAAAATACTAAAATGTGTTTTGGGCTGAGAGGTGAGAAAGAAGACAGTCTCCTGGTTCCAGCTTCATGAAAACAAAACAAACAAACAAAGGAGGTTTCCTCGGCGGTGTCGAACGTTTATTAATGCTCAACTCTTATGAGCTGACCGGAGTCCTGACGGCGCAGGAGAAGACTAAGTTATTGATATGAAGATGCTCTTCCTCATCCTCATCGTCAGAGAGGAAGAGAGGAGCTCAGCATTAACTTCACGTTTCACCTTCTGGTTCCTTTTCCCACCAATAAACTGAGCGAACGACAGAAAACCAAAGGTCAAAGTTCACCCAGGAACACAGCTTCACACTGAAACACCCCCCGCTTCACCTAGAAACACCTCCCGCTTCACCAAGAATCACCTCCCGCTTCACCTAAAACACCTCCCGCTTCACCTAGAAACACCCCCCGCGTTACACTGAAACACCTCCCCGCTTCACCTAGAAACACCCCCCGCGTTACACTGAAACACCTCCCCGCTTCACCTAGAAACACCCCCCGCGTTACACTGAAACACCTCCCCGCTTCACCTAGAAACACCTCCCGCTTCACCAAGAATCACCTCCCGCTTCACCTAGAAACACCTCCCGCTTCACCTAGAAACACCTCCCGCTTCACCAAGAATCACCTCCCGCTTCACCTAGAAACACCTCCCGCTTCACCTAGAAACACCTCCCGCTTCACCAAGAATCACCTCCCGCTTCACCTAAAAACACCTCCCGCTTCACCTAGAAACACCTCCCGCTTCACCTAGAAACACCTCCCGCTTCACCAAGAATCACCTCCCGCTTCACCTAAAAACACCTCCCGCTTCACCCTGAAACACCTCCCGCTTCACCTAGAATCACCTCCCGCTTCACCCTGAAACACCTGCCGCTTCACCAAGAAACACCTCCCGCTTCACCCTGAAACACCTGCCGCTTCATCCAGAAACACCCCCCGCTTTACACTGAAACACCTCCCCGCTTCACCTAGAAACACCCCCCGCTTTACACTGAAACACCTCCCCGCTTCACCTAGAAACACCTCCCGCTTTACACTGAAACACCTCCCCGCTTCACCTAGAAACACCCCCCGCTTTACACTGAAACACCTCCCCGCTTCACCTAGAAACACCTCCCGCTTCACCAAGAATCACCTCCCGCTTCACCTAGAAACACCTCCCGCTTCACCTAGAAACACCTCCCGCTTCACCAAGAATCACCTCCCGCTTCACCTAGAAACACCTCCCGCTTCACCTAGAAACACCTCCCGCTTCACCAAGAATCACCTCCCGCTTCACCTAAAAACACCTCCCGCTTCACCCTGAAACACCTCCCGCTTCACCTAGAATCACCTCCCGCTTCACCCTGAAACACCTGCCGCTTCACCAAGAAACACCTCCCGCTTCACCCTGAAACACCTGCCGCTTCATCCAGAAACACCCCCCGCTTTACACTGAAACACCTCCCCGCTTCACCTAGAAACACCCCCCGCTTTACACTGAAACACCTCCCCGCTTCACCTAGAAACACCTCCCGCTTTACACTGAAACACCTCCCCGCTTCACCTAGAAACACCCCCCGCTTTACACTGAAACACCTGCCGCTTCATCCAGAAACACCCCCCGCTTTACACTGAAACACCTCCCCGCTTCACCTAGAAACACCCCCCGCGTTACACTGAAACACCTCCCCGCTTCACCTAGAAACACCTCCCGCTTCACCAATAATCACCTCCCGCTTCACCTAAAAACACCTCCCGCTTCACCTAGTGTTTCAGGTGTTTCAGGTGTTTCAGCTGCTTCCGCTACTTCAGGTGTTTCATGTGTTTCATGTGTTTCAGATGTTTCAGGTGTTTCATGTGTTTCAGATGTTTCATGTGTTTCAGATGTTTCATGTGTTTCAGATGTTTCAGGTGTTTCATGTGTTTCAGATGTTTCAGCTGCTTCAGGTGTTTCAGATGTTTCAGGTGTTTCAGATGTTTCAGGTGTTTCATGTGTTTCAGATGTTTCAGCTGCTTCAGGTGTTTCAGATGTTTCATGTGTTTCAGCTGCTTCAGGTGTTTCAGATGTTTCATGTGTTTCAGCTGCTTCAGGTGTTTCAGGTGTTTCATGTGTTTCAGCTGCTTCAGGTGTTTCAGGTGTTTCAGATGTTTCAGGTGTTTCAGGTGTTTCAGATGTTTCAGGTGTTTCATGTGTTTCATGTGTTTTAGGTGTTTCAGCTGCTTCCGCTGCTTCAGGTGTTTCATGTGTTTCAGGTGTTTCATGTGTTTCATGTGTTTCAGGTGTTTCATGTGTTTCATGTGTTTCAGCTGCTTCAGGTGTTTCAGATGTTTCAGGTGTTTCAGGTGTTTCATGTGTTTCAGATGTTTCATGTGTTTCAGGTGTTTCAGGTGTTTCAGGTGTTTCATGTGTTTCATGTGTTTCAGATGTGTCAGGTGTTTCATGTGTTTCATGTGTTTCAGGTGTTTTATGTGTTTCGGGTGTTTCAGGTGTTTCAGCTGCTTCCGCTGCTTCAGGTACTCACACGAAGGCGTGGTAGAGCAGCGCCCAGCCTCTCGGCCGCTCCAGCGCGTCGTACAGCAGCGTCTGGACCTTCCTCCGGCGGGTGTGACTCCTCTTGGCGGGCCGGCGGTAGTTCAGCGGGGTCTTGGCCAGCAGCCCGATGCCGATGCCCCGCTTCACGTCGTCCCGGCCCGGCGCCGCCAGCAGCAGCGCGCCGTCCCTGTCCGCTCCGTGGTCCGGTAAGTCCCCGGGAGGCGCGCCGCTCTTCCGCTGCTCCTCCGAGCCGCTGCTAGCGGCGGTCCTGGACCGGAGACCCATGCTCAGTGATGGAGGCGCCGAGCGGCCGGCATGCCATGGTCCCTCTCTCAGCCGCGGGGCACGCGAGGATGTGGACCCCGACGCTCAGCGGTGTGACTGGAGAGAGAGGAGGAGGAGGAGGAGGAGGAGGAGGAGGAGGAGGAGGAGGAGGAGGAGGAGGAGGAGAGCGCGTTACAGCCTTTATCCTGTCGGACTATCGGCATCTGGTCCGCACGCGCGTCGTCTAAACACTAAATATCACAGTGACGCAACACGGGAGGGGAAAGTCTGATAAACTCTCTGTGAGCACATCATTATTATTATCATTATTATTATCATTATTATTAATTATCATATGTATCACTATCAGTATCAGTATTATTATTATAGGTAATATTACAGA
>JBAMJR010000292.1:550000-560000 GCA_038501785.1 Myoxocephalus aenaeus | reverse complement strand
GGTTTAGACAACACCAACAGTTAGGTTTAGACAACACCAACAGTTAGGTTTAGACAACACCAACAGTTAGGTTTAGACAACAACACCAACAGTTAGGTTTAGACAACACCAACAGTTAGGTTTAGACAACACCAACAGTTAGGTTTAGACAACACCAACAGTTAGGTTTAGACAACAACACCAACAGTTAGGTTTAGACAACACCACCAACAGTTAGGTTTAGACAACACCAACAGTTAGGTTTATACAACAACAACAGTTAGGTTTAGACAACACCAACAGTTAGGTTTAGACAACAACAACAGTTAGGTTTAGACAACACCAACAGTTAGGTTTATACAACAACAACAGTTAGGTTTAGACAACACCAACAGTTAGGTTTATACAACAACAACAGTTAGGTTTAGACAACACCAACAGTTAGGTTTAGACAACAACAACAGTTAGGTTTAGACAACACCAACAGTTAGGTTTAGACAACACCACCAACAGTTAGGTTTAGACAACACCAACAGTTAGGTTTAGACAACAACAACAGTTAGGTTTAGACAACACCAACAGTTAGGTTTAGACAACAACACCAACAGTTAGGTTTATACAACAACAACAGTTAGGTTTAGACAACAACAACAGTTAGGTTTAGACAACACCAACAGTTAGGTTTAGACAACAACACCAACAGTTAGGTTTAGACAACACCAACAGTTAGGTTTATACAACACCAACAGTTAGGTTTAGACAACAACAACAGTTAGGTTTAGACAACAACACCAACAGTTAGGTTTAGACAACACCACCAGTTAGGTTTAGACAACACCAACAGTTAGGTTTAGACAACAACAACAGTTAGGTTTAGACAACACCAACAGTTAGGTTTAGACAACACCAACAGTTAGGTTTAGACAACACCAACAGTTAGGTTTAGACAACAACACCAACAGTTAGGTTTAGACAACAACACCAACAGTTAGGTTTAGACAACAACAACAACAACAACAGTTAGGTTTAGACAACACCAACAGTTAGGTTTAGACAACAACACCAACAGTTAGGTTTAGACAACAACACCAACAGTTAGGTTTAGACAACAACAACAGTTAGGTTTAGACAACACCAACAGTTAGGTTTAGACAACACCAACAGTTAGGTTTAGACAACAACACCAACAGTTAGGTTTAGACAACAACACCAACAGTTAGGTTTAGACAACAACAACAACAACAACAGTTAGGTTTAGACAACAACAACAACAGTTAGGTTTAGACAACAACAACAGTTAGGTTTAGACAACACCAACAGTTAGGTTTAGACAACAACAACAGTTAGGTTTAGACAACAACAACAGTTAGGTTTAGACAACACCAACAGTTAGGTTTAGACAACAACACCAACAGTTAGGTTTAGACAACACCAACAGTTAGGTTTATACAACACCAACAGTTAGGTTTAGACAACAACAACAGTTAGGTTTAGACAACACCAACAGTTAGGTTTAGACAACAACACCAACAGTTAGGTTTAGACAACACCAACAGTTAGGTTTAGACAACAACAATAGTTAGGTTTAGACAACACCAACAGTTAGGTTTAGACAACAACACCAACAGTTAGGTTTAGACAACACCACCAGTTAGGTTTAGACAACACCAACAGTTAGGTTTAGACAACAACAACAGTTAGGTTTAGACAACACCAACAGTTAGGTTTAGACAACACCAACAGTTAGGTTTAGACAACACCAACAGTTAGGTTTAGACAACAACACCAACAGTTAGGTTTAGACAACAACACCAACAGTTAGGTTTAGACAACAACAACAACAACAACAGTTAGGTTTAGACAACAACAACAACAGTTAGGTTTAGACAACAACAACAGTTAGGTTTAGACAACAACACCACAGTTAGGTTTAGACAACCATAACAGTTAGGTTTAGACAAAACCAACAGTTAGGTTTATACAACACCAACAGTTAGGTTTAGACACCACCAACAGTTAGGTTTAGACAACACCAACAGTTAGGTTTAGACAACAACAACAGTTAGGTTTAGACAACACCAACAGTTAGGTTTAGACAACAACAACAGTTAGGTTTAGACAACAACACCAACAGTTAGGTTTAGACAACACCAACAGTTAGGTTTAGACAACACCAACAGTTAGGTTTAGACAACAACAACAGTTAGGTTTAGACAACACCAACAGTTAGGTTTAGACAACAACACCAACAGTTAGGTTTAGACAACACCAACAGTTAGGTTTAGACAACAACAATAGTTAGGTTTAGACAACACCAACAGTTAGGTTTAGACAACAACACCAACAGTTAGGTTTAGACAACACCACCAGTTAGGTTTAGACAACACCAACAGTTAGGTTTAGACAACAACAACAGTTAGGTTTAGACAACACCAACAGTTAGGTTTAGACAACACCAACAGTTAGGTTTAGACAACACCAACAGTTAGGTTTAGACAACAACACCAACAGTTAGGTTTAGACAACAACACCAACAGTTAGGTTTAGACAACAACAACAACAACAACAGTTAGGTTTAGACAACAACAACAACAGTTAGGTTTAGACAACAACAACAGTTAGGTTTAGACAACACCAACAGTTAGGTTTAGACAACAACACCAACAGTTAGGTTTAGACAACAACACCAACAGTTAGGTTTAGACAACAACAACAACACCAACAGTTAGGTTTAGACAACAACACCACAGTTAGGTTTAGACAACAACAACAGTTAGGTTTAGACACCACCAACAGTTAGGTTTAGACAACAACAACAACAGTTAGGTTTAGACAACAACAACAACAGTTAGGTTTAGACAACAACAACAGTTAGGTTTAGACAACACCAACAGTTAGGTTTAGACAACACCAACAGTTAGGTTTAGACAACAACACCAACAGTTAGGTTTAGACAACAACACCAACAGTTAGGTTTAGACAACAACAACAGTTAGGTTCAGACAACAACACCAACAGTTAGGTTTAGACAACAACACCAACAGTTAGGTTTAGACAACACCACCAACAGTTAGGTTTAGACAACACCAACAGTTAGGTAGCATGAAAAAGGCTCCTAATTGACTTTCTAATATCCCTATTTTCACGCTGGTGCTTACGTCTAACTTCATTCAGGAAAAGCTCCTCCTAAGCGTCATGTGACACTTCCTGGTTCTTGACCTGGTGGGACGTCTACGAGTTGCAGTGCATTACATGAGAGCAGCCTGCAACACATACAGAAGACATGTGCACAATCGCTAAGTAAAATACAATAAACACTGATTCAATCAGCGCTTTCCAGGAACTAAAATCCTCTATGTGATCACACACACACACACACACACACACACACACACACACACACACACACACACACACAGGAGTTGAAGCACAGAACAGAGCGATCTTAAAGAAGATTGATCGCGTGTCTCCGCGGCCGTTAGCAGTTCTTCCTAATCGTTGGCGGTGGACTAATCATCTGCGTGAAAAACGTGCAGAAGGAGTCTGTAATTGAAAAAGCAATACGTTGAGTCTGGCCGTCTGCCGCTCGGCTTCACAGCAGCTCCGACACGCTTCACCTGGACCAGCTCCAGGTCTGTCTGAGGAAATGAATCTTCACGCTGACGAGGTTTCCTTTAGCGTACAACTCCATTCAGTCTCCTGATGAACGTTAAGCAGCTCAGATGGTAATGAGACCGCTAATGAGTGGACCCTTTTATATCAGGTCACAAGGTACAAATCAAGAAAAAAAACATGGTATAATTCCAAAAAATTAAAAAATGCATGTTAGGTATCAAATTAAACATAAAAATCAGGGCTACAATAATATATAATCCCCATGTACAACCTCTAAACACAACTCAAACAATACATAGGGAACCAAATCCATCATCCGTGCAATTTTACTGGCTGAGAGGAACAAGCCGTCCCCGAGCGAGAGACCATCCATCCTGCAGGCGGCTGGACGGGACGTGTCACAGGTTCGACCCCCGCTGTGGGACGGTCCCGCTGCACCGCTAAAGGGTCAAATACACATTTATTGTCTTTATGCAACACGGGGATGCAGGTTTCTGTGAACACACAGACTTAACAGTCCCCGAGCTCCCGTCTTCTTCCTCTGCTACCGAATATCAGACAGCCAGGAGCATGCTGGGTAGTGGAGCAGCCTCAGATCCTCGCTGGGTTAGCTTAGCTTAGCTTCCCTCTCTTCGTTAGCCACGTAATCGTAAACTTTTTTTGTTAGATATCATACTAACCGTATGAGGATATGCTTCAGTGGTAGATATATATATATATATATATATATATATATATATATATATGTGTGTGTGTGTGTGTGTGTGTGTGTGTGTGTGTGTGTGTGTGTGTGTACACATATATACCGTAAAAGTTGGGTTATAAGCCGCTACTACCTTCGGTGGTTGTCCCCTAGCAGCAGCGCTAGCTGTAGCCAGCTAGCGCTGCTGCTAGGGGACAACCACCGAAGGTAGTAGCGGCTTATAACCCGACTTTTGTATTTCGTATTATCTGTCCATTGCTGTTATCTCTTCTTTCTGTGTCAGTATGTGAAAGATACAAAATAAAAATTCCTCGTATGTACACACATACTTGGCAAAAAAGAAGAAGAATCTGATTCTGATTCAGCCGCTATTCGAAAGAGTATTGTTGTTGTTTTTGTTTTTTTTCACTTTTCAATCTTGTCATTTTAAGGCAAAACATGTTTAGTTTTGTAGGTTTCAATTACGTTTAAACTTTGTATCCCTCGAATCGTTAAATACTTTACCCGTGTGGATGAGAATGTTTCATTTGACTATGAAACCACAGTAGTTTAAGAAAAATAAGAAAAGAGACTTCTTTTGGTTTAATAAACAAACACACATGTTTACAGGAAGACGGAGGAACGTTCATATCCATAAAAACAGTTTGTAATGCAGCATTCAAGATATTTCTGTTGCGTTCGCCGCGTGAACATGTTCACCGTCCTGGTGTCGAGGTATTTGAGTGTGTGTTGTGGTCGGTTCCCGTGGAGCAGGAGGGGCTTTGTCAGAGCCCCGGCTGGTGAATAATGGAAGGCGTTACAGGCGTCGCGTTATATCTGCACGAAGTGGCCGACTCTGCAGAAGCACAGGCCGCATCTTTTATTCACGCGCTCCATCCAACTTTCATAACTCGAGGTGAAGAGACACACAAAGGGGGAGGCGGCTAAATGTGAGAAAAAAACTACTTTCATTCAGCTTCACACCGTCAGCTGCTCATCGAGCCTCCCAGTTCACAGCGGGGAGCCTCCCAGTTCAACAACTGGGAGGGAATCGACACTCGTCACGAAAACATTCTAGAAAACTACAATTATTTAATAGAATACTATGATAATGTCTTTTTTCACCACACTAAATTAGAAACAAGAATACAAGGTTTTTAGTGACATAATATAAAAACATTAACCCCTCGTGGCGCCCATAAGAGCTCTATGGCAGATATTGCTATAAAACTGTATAATTCACTTCTTCATTTACTCATAACCAGTAACATATAGACTGATATTTACACATCTGAGCACACAACTCACATTATACTCTTTTATTATAACACCAAAATTATTCAAATAGCCCTAGTGGTTGCAGAGATACACCTTTTTAGTTTGGGTATGACATTTTCAAGTAGAGGCCTAACAATAGGTGGGTTTCCAAAAGCTAAAGGAGTAGTATAGCCTGCTGGCTGAGCAGGAAACAGCTTCACAGAGTTCTGCTCTGAGACGTTGAAGGTTCAGTTTCAACCAAAACAACAAGACGAGCAGAAATAAAAAAAGAATCCCTGACATCAGCGCTTCCTTTCGGTGAGAGCGTCTTCAGACCGGCGAGGGTCCTGTTACACGGTGTCTCCTCAGCACTCAGCACTTTCCCCGAGATGAAGCCCAATACATGCGATCCTGATCACGTCCATGGAGCACGATCTCTGCTGAGAAAAAGTCACAGTTCAGCCTCTTTCAGCTGAAATAAAGCGGCTAAAGTTAGGTTTAGACAACAACAACAACAACAACAGTTAGGTTTAGACAACAACAACAACAGTTAGGTTTAGACAACAACAACAACAACAACAGTTAGGTTTAGACAACAACAACAACAACAACAGTTATGTTTAGACAACAACAACAGTTATGTTTAGACAACAACAACAGTTAGGTTTAGACAACACCAACAGTTAGGTTTAGACAACAACAACAGTTAGGTTTAGACAACACCACCAACAGTTAGGTTTAGACAACACCAACAACAACAGTTATGTTTAGACAACAACAACAACAACAGTTAGGTTTAGACAACAACAACAGTTAGGTTTAGACAACACCAACAGTTAGGTTTAGACAACAACACCAACAGTTAGGTTTAGACAACAACAACAACAACAACAGTTATGTTTAGACAACAACAACAGTTATGTTTAGACAACAACAACAGTTAGGTTTAGACAACACCAACAGTTAGGTTTAGACAACAACAACAACAACAACAGTTATGTTTAGACAACAACAACAGTTATGTTTAGACAACAACAACAGTTAGGTTTAGACAACACCAACAGTTAGGTTTAGACAACAACAACAGTTAGGTTTAGACAACACCACCAACAGTTAGGTTTAGACAACACCAACAACAACAGTTATGTTTAGACAACAACAACAACAACAGTTATGTTTAGACAACAACAACAGTTAGGTTTAGACAACACCAACAGTTAGGTTTAGACAACAACACCAACAGTTATGTTTAGACAACAACAACAGTTAGGTTTAGACAACACCAACAACAACAGTTATGTTTAGACAACAACAACAACAACAGTTAGGTTTAGACAACAACAACAACAACAGTTAGGTTTAGACAACAACAACAACAACAGTTATGTTTAGACAACAACAACAGTTAGGTTTAGACAACAACAACAGTTAGGTTTAGACAACACCAACAGTTAGGTTTAGACAACACCAACAGTTAGGTTTAGACAACACCACCAACAGTTAGGTTTAGACAACAACAACAACACCAACAGTTAGGTTTAGACAACACCAACAGTTAGGTTTAGACAACACCACCAACAGTTAGGTTTAGACAACAACAACAACAACAACAGTTATGTTTAGACAACAACAACAACAACAACACCAACAGTTAGGTTTAGACAACACCAACAGTTAGGTTTAGACAACACCACCAACAGTTAGGTTTAGACAACAACAACAACAACAACAGTTATGTTTAGACAACAACAACAACAACAACAACAGTTAGGTTTAGACAACACCACCAACAGTTAGGTTTAGACAACAACAACAGTTAGGTTTAGACAACAACAACAGTTAGGTTTAGAGAACAACAACAACAACAGTTAGGTTTAGACAACAACAACAACACCAACAGTTATGTTTAGACAACACCAACAGTTAGGTTTAGACAACAACAACAACAACAGTTAGGTTTAGACAACAACAACAACAACAACAGTTAGGTTTAGACAACAACAACAACAACAGTTAGGTTTAGACAACAACAACAGTTAGGTTTAGGAGAAGATCTTCTGGGTTAAAATAACTACTTGTTACTAAGTGACACATAAAACAACGTAGACTACTTGTTTCACACGGGGAACTTGAACTTGAAAGATGGAAGTTCATTTCAGAACTTCAGAAGTAGGTGAAGGGTCTCTTTCTGGCAGAAAAGTGTTTGCGATATAAGTACGACTTAGTACTTCGACACCCCTAAACACCAAGATGACGACCCCTAAAAACCAAGATGGCAACCCCTTGGTAAAAACACCAAGATGGCAATGCCTAAAAACCAAGATGGCGACCCCTAAAAACCAAGATGGTGACCGCTAAACACCAAGATGACAACCCCTAAAAACCAAGATGGTGACCCCTAAAAACCAAGATGGCGACCCCTTAAAACCAAGATGGTGACCCCTAAAAACCAAGATGGTGACCCCTAAAAACCAAGATGGCGACCCCTTAAAACCAAGATGGCGACCCCTAAAAACCAAGATGGCGACCCCTTAAAACCAAGATGACAACCCCTAAAAACCAAGATGGTGACCCCTAAAAACCAAGATGGCGACCCCTTAAAACCAAGATGACAACCCCTTAAAACCAAGATGGTGACCGCTAAACACCAAGATGGCGACCCCTAAACACAAAGATGACCTGGAGAATCCCAGTGTGCGACTGAGGTTGGATAGAAGGTGGAGGCGGTGGAGGCGTCGTGTGTGTGTGTGTGTGTGTGTGTGTGTGTGTGTGTGTGTGTGTGTGTGTGTGTGTGTGTGTGTGTGTGTGTGTGTGTGTGTGTGTGTTAACCTTCACGGGAGGAACACGTGAGGCCGTGTGCTGCGGCTCGGCCTCCAGAGAGACGCTCACGGCCTCGAAGCCACCATGAATCAAGCCGCTCGCGTCTCCGGCCGCATGAAAAATGTCTCTGGCTGTCGGAGCCGCTGAGGAACTCACGATTCAGCACGAACTAAAGCAAACATATCAATCTCACCGGTCCGTGTAAATCACCATGTGATGTGACCTCGCTGAGAGGCTTCCCTCAGCCAGCAGCCTGTGAGGTTCTGTCCTCTGTGTGATTGATACCCAGTGCGTTTGGTTTGAAGACATTGATTGATTGTCTTTGATCTAAAACGTATATTTGGGACTGGAGGGTACATAACCTGCTCTTTGGGACCAGGTTGTTTATGCTAATAAACATAAACAACCTGGTTCATATATCACTTTATTAACATAAACATGGTTCATATATTACTTTATTAACATAAACAACCTGTTCATATATTACTTTATTAACGAGGTTGGAATAGAAATGAAAGAAGGAATATGAAAGTGTATTTTTCAGAGGACAAAGCTACTAAACTGTCTCTCTGTTCAGTTTCAAACATGCTGAATTAAATACGTTATCACACTAACGATGTGTCATATATGTGTGTCTCATATCCCTTTCTGTTGTTATGGTTTATATGCAGATTATAATCTGATCATAATAATATGAAACACAAGAAGTGTAACTAGAAGTGTTGCCTTGATATGTTTTATTGTAATGTGACAAAATAGTTGATTAAAAAGATGATAATCAGAAACATGAGTCAGACTGAAGAGCTCGTCCAGTTTAACTCTTTCATTAAAGCTTCTGTACCTGAAGTCAAATAAAATAAAAGAGTGAGGGCTGAAGTACAACACCAGAGAGAGAATATCAATTTGCCAGTTTGATAACTTTACAGCAGTTTGATCACTTTACAGCAGTTTGGTCACTTTACAGCAGTTTGATCACTTTGCAGCAGTTTGGTCACTTTACAGCAGTTTGATCACTTTACAGCAGTTTGGTCACTTTACAGCAGTTTGGTCACTTTACAGCAGTTTGGTCACTTTGCAGCAGTTTGGTCACTTTACAGCAGTTTGGTCACTTTACAGCAGTTTGGTCACTTTGCAGCAGTTTGGTCACTTTACAGCAGTTTGATCACTTTACAGCAGTTTGATCACATTACAGCAGTTTTCAGCAATGTAACATTGGTAGTTTTCCAGCCGGTTTAACAGATTATTGAAAGTATTTCCAAGTTATGCAAATGTTGTAGAGAATATAATGTAAAAGGAGCACACAAAAACAACCAAAACTGTTCTAATAAACGGATTAAAAAGCCTCATGGATCAGCTGGAGGAAGTTTGTTCTCTTTAGAGATCCGAGGTGATGTCATCGAATATGAAGCATTGATGTCGATTAAACTAGTCAACGGGATGTAAAGGAGTTAACATGCAACATACACATTAATGCAGCAGGAACATCCGATTTAACATTAAAACATTTTACTGATCTGTCAATACTTTAACTACATTAATATACTTACAGATTTATTGCAGGACTTTTACTTGAAGTGAAGTATTTATACAGTGTGTATTAGTAATTTCACTGCAGTAAAGGATCTGAATACTTCGTCCTCAAACACA
>JBAMJR010000292.1:507500-545000 GCA_038501785.1 Myoxocephalus aenaeus | reverse complement strand
GCTCTAAGGGGAGAGGAGAGGAGAGAGGAGAGAGGAGAGGAGAGGAGAGGAAGCTCTAAGGGGAGAGGAGGCTCGAGAGGAGAGGAAGCTCAAAACATCTGCACAAAGAAAGGAGGGGAAACTTACATTTTTCTTCATGAAGATTTGATTTATTGTTTTCTGCAACAGCAATAGAACTTGCAACTTGTGATGTCATCAAAGACGCAGAAGCTGAGCCAGCGCTCTGCATCGTTTCAGCCGGTGGAGGGTTTTGTCACACGGATGCTTACACAGCTTCTTTGAATGTTTAAGTTATCTAAAGGGTTAATAAACGAGTGGTAGTCTCTTGAGAACTCTAATTTTGCTCTCAGTAGTTTTAACCGTGTGGAACTCGGTTGATTTGATTAAGGTACAAATAAAGGTAAAAAATAAAGGCCCAAATAAAGGCCCAAAGGGTCCAAATAAAGGCCCAAATAAAGGCCCAAAGGGTCCAAATAAAGGCCCAAATAAAGGCCCAAAGGGTCCAAATAAAGGCCCAAATAAAGGCCCAAAAAGGGTCCAAAAGGTCCAAATAAAGGCCCAAAAAGGGTCCAAAAGGTCCAAATAAAGGCCCAAATAATGGTACAAATAAAGGCCCAAATAAAGGTCCAAAAGGTCCAAATAAAGGCCCAAAATGTCCAAACAAAGGTCTAAATGAAAGCCCAAATAAAGGCCCAAATGGTCCAAATAAAGGCCGCCTACTCACCATCTAACCTGAAAGGCTACCTCAGAAGCGAATGCTTTGAGAACAGACGCATCAGAGTCTTAGAGTCTTAGAGTCTTGGAGTCTTAGAGTCTTATAGCAGTGGGGGGACGTCAGGGTCGTCCACGAACCCGTCAGAGAACCTGTGTCCCGCGGCGGTGGGCGGAGCCTCTTTGGCGCTCTGGCGCGGCACGATGTCGGTGAGGTCGACGACCGTGCGCTTGCTGGGGTCCACCTCCAGCCTCTCGGGAACGCCGACGCGTCTTCTGTTCAAACGTCGGGGGAAAGACACACGTTAGAGCCAACAACAGCTCCTTCTTCCTCTTTCATGGGCTGAGAACGCGTCTGAATGAGGGTAAAGAACCCGTGAAGTGACCACACGACTACACAGAGACGTATTCTCATGGTTTATTGTGTTTGAGTTGTAGAATTGTATTCGATTGTATTGTTGTTGTTGTTTTTTTTACGTTTACTATTTATGTTAATTCACCTTTTTTAATTGTATTTGATTACCTCCATGTTTACCTGCCAGCCAATCAGAAACAAGTATCTCAGTGGCCTTGGTATAAAAACACAAATCAGATTTGAACACATGAACCCACTTAATTCCCAGCAGGAGTTATTAAATCAGCTGATTGTTCCTGATACATAACATACACAACATAACATATACAACACCTGATAATCGCTGAATGGACCAAATGAGAAGGACTTTAAAGTTCGATAGATCCCGTGTTGTGGTCGGTGCAGAGACGTCAGGCCTTAATGGGACTGGAGCTGATGGTCGAGTGATATACGGCGGACGTGTAAATATGAAATGCAGTAATGCATTGCGGTGCAGGTGTTGTGGCCCATAACTCCCAATGCGTACGTATATCAGGCCCCTGGAGCGGTGAGATAAACGACCTCGTGTCACGTACGGTATGTTTAATATGTCGGAGGGACGGGAACTCTCTTTGGGTTCCTGCTGGAAGACGTTCGTCACGCCGTGGTGATCTCATGGAGGCAAAAGAGAGACGGCTTCAAACACCAAAACACGTAATAAATATGTGATATTTCTGTTCAGGGAGTTCTTCATAATTCTGCTGTATTTAGAGGCTGCTTGTTGACTTCTTTGCTTCCATTATTCAGTGTTAAAATGTTGCTACTACTATTTAAGGTTCTCGCTGCTCAGATAAAATCATGTAAATGAGGACGTTGTGGGTTCTACTGTCCATCAAGGCTGCAGAACTGCCCGTCGCCTCCTTCTACCTCAACCTGAGACCTCAAAGCCTCAAAGTGATGCTCTCAGGGTTCCTTAATGTCTGCAGGCTGGGGGTAACAACATCAGCAGGTTCTGTTCAGTGTCTGAAGCCGCCGGTCAACACAGGATTAGGTTTAGTGAGTCACCTGTAGAGGAGAGGCTGAACAGCTGATGGAGAGTCGTGATGAAGATGATGATGATGATATCTTAATATCTCATAACTGCCGTATTGGAATATATTGGTTCATGCAGAGTAACGTCTTCTTTTTTTCAGCTGAAAATTGTCTTTAGTTTTAGAGGCTGAGAGTTTTAGAGGTTGAGATGTTGAGATGTTGAGAGTTTAAGAGTTTTAGAGGTTGAGAGGTTTAGAGATTAAGAGGTTTAGAGGCTGAGAGGTTGAGAGTTTTAGAGGTTAAGAGGTTTAGAGGCTGAGAGGTTGAGAGTTTTAGAGGTTAAGAGGTTTAGAAGTTTAGAGGTTAAGAGTTTTAGAGGTTGAGAGGTTAAGAGTTTTAGGGGTTGAGATGTTGAGATGTTGAGATGTTAAGAGGTTAAGAGTTTTAGAGGTTTAGAGATTAAGAGGTTTAGAGGCTGAGATGTTGAGAGGTTGAGAGGCTGATAGGTTAAGAGTTTTAGCGGTTTAGAGGTTGAGAGTTTTAGAGGTTGAGAGTTTTAGAGGCTGAGAGTTTAATAGGTTGAGAGTTTGAGAGTTTTAGAGGCTGAGAGTTTTAGAGATTGAGAGGTTTAGAGGTTAAGATGTTGAGAGGTTGGGAGTTTTAGAGGCTGAGAGGTTGAGAGGTTTTACTGGTTGAAAAGAGGGACACGGACATGGATCGTGGTTATCTGGATCATGGACCATGCCTACTACTCATTATATGAATAATTTCTGTCATATTCATGTAATGTGCTGTAACTCTGTTACGTTATTCATTCTGGTCACATGACTTCTATTGCTTCTGTCCATCCGGGGAGAGGGATCCTCCTCTGTTGCTCTCCTGAAGGGTTCTTCCTTTTTTCCCTGTGAAAGGGTTTTTACTATCTTTATTTAGGGAGTTTTTCCTGATCCGATGTGAGGTCCCGGGACAGGGATGTTATGTGTACAGATTGTAAAGCCCTCCGAGGCAAACTTGTATTTGTGATGTTGGGCTGTATAAAATAAAATGAATTGAATTGAATTACGGGTCCAGTGGACTCGTGCATTATTGTGACTTCACTGCAGTGTCAGCCCTCGTCTTCTTGTGGAGCCCCAAATATGCAACATGCATAATTTATTATGATTTGTGGATTTAAAATCCTTCAAAGAGGAAAAAAAATACAACTTTAAAAAGGGAGAGTGTGAAACATTTAGCGGGCGCAGATGGAATATAAAATTATGTTTTCATGAGTTTTTAATGACTTGAAACTAAGAATCGTTATGTTTCATTTATTTTTTATGTTTTCATTTCTATCCGAGTTAATAGCTGAGGTCTGGGAACAAAGTGGCATTAATACGTTTGAATCAATAAACTTTATTTTGATAGTTCATTCATTGATGTATTCTTTTATCAAAGAAGTTATTGGTTCTAGTGTGTAAAAAATGAGAATTTGAAGCTTTTTGATGATGATGATGATGATGATATAACAGAGCTCAGTCAAACAGCACTGTGGACTAATGTGATGTCACCGAAAACATTCAACACTGCCGAGTCATCGAATCTGCTTTTAAAAGAAAATGTTGGGCAATGAGCGACTGGCCCTTTAAGAGGGAAAACGCTTCCGATGCGATGCGAGTAACTATTGCATTTTTCTGTTCTGGTTATTATTATATTTCCTTTATTATGTTATAAAATGCAACATTGCTTAATTTCACAATAAAAAAACACGACCAAGTCTCCACAGCCTTTAGCTACACGCTAGCATTAGCAGGCTAACACGCTAGCATCAGCGGGCTAACACGCTAGCATCAGCGGGCTAACACGCTAGCATCAGCAGGCTAACACACTGGCATCAGCAGGCTAACACGCTAGCATCAGCAGGCTAACACGCTAGCATCAGCGGGCTAACACGCTAGCATCAGCGGGCTAACACGCTAGCATTAGCAGGCTAACACGCTAGCATCAGCGGGCTAACAAGCTAGCATCAGCAGGCTAACACGCTAGCATCAGCGGGCTAACACGCAGCCGTAAAGTTTGGGAGAAACAGATAAAACATCCTAAAACAAAGTATTGGAGAATTTAAAGAAAGAAAAGTTGATCTGATGATGGCTATGACAAGTCAGGGGAATAACCAAAGATATTCGGGTACATCATCTGAGAACCATGAGTGTTTAGGAAATGTCACCAGCTGATGTCACCAGTAATCCTGACATTTTGTAGTAAACGCTCGAAGAGTCCAATGCGGCCACATTCCTATGGGTCGTCTTCATTTCTCCCACGTGACCTGAATGCAACTATGAGTGTGAGCTGTATGTGGATGGAGAGACTGAACAAAGAACGCAAAGAGAACACCAGATAACAAAGACAATCGTTGTTCTTTTCTGCGTCTGTAGCGGTGAAGCAGAACCAACCCTCACATATCCCAGACTGGGACCCAGATCCCGACCAGAACAAATGTCTGTCATTATGTTCAGTGTTTTATGTATTTTTTTGTCAGTTTTGATTGTTGTATATATAATTTTTTTACACACGTTTGCTTACATTGTCAAAATATAGTGTTATAATGGTATAAAGACGGTAAAATGGAGGCTAAAAGTAACCGTGTGAGACAAGAGACGTGACTAACTTCATTACAGGCTGGGAATGAGATTAGGCAGCTGGTCATGAGGGCTGAGGGAGTCAACATGTTGATTGTGCTTCCTGTCCACACATCAGAGATAATCTTTACCTTTCCTTGTCCGGCGGCGAGCTGCTGGCAGGACGTGGGACGGCCTTCGTCACTTTGATTTCACCTTCGGCCTGAACAGACACATCAGACGAGGAAATGGGTTTTCAGATTCTTACACTTCCATGTGCGAGGCGTTCACTGGCGCTTTGGCGCCACACGGAGGATCAGACTGCAGTGAATAGTTCCCTCGTTAAACCTCGGAGAGTACAAACTGAGCCGATCCTCGTTGGAACAAGACGGTTACAGAAAAGAAAAAAACGTTAACGAGACCGAAAGTCCTTCCTTCCCGCTGCTGTCAGGCTGCATAACAAGCTGAGCTCACAGTAGACCACAAACACTTCTAACACTTTAGAACACTTTAATCACTTTGGCCACTTTAATTACACTCATCTGGTGCAATATAAATACATTTAAATACTTGTCATATACTGTTTTTACTCCGTCTGTATATCAGGGTTCATACACATTCTGACCAATGAGTTTCATGACTTCTCCATGACTTTAAACAAAATGTCCATGAGCAAACATTTAGTGAAATCTGTGTGTAAACAGTAAAAAGTGAGTAAATGTAGTATTTAAACTAACAATGAGAACACAAAGCATACAGTAAACCTTAAATGACTCAAATGAATGAGACAATAGTTTGATTAAAAGAATAAACATTTATATAGATGCCTGTATGGATGCCTGCTTATATTTTGAGCGTCTTTCTTTTAAAAGCATATTAATTATTTCAAACTCAGCGTAAATGAACGTCATGAACACATGAATAGAACACATTCACATGACTTTTACAACACTTTTGGGATTTTATTTTTTTCAAGGACTTTTCCAGGCCTGGAAATAACCATTTTAAAATGCCATGACTGTTCCAGGTTTTCCATGACCGTAAGAACCCTGGTATATTTAATACTGCTATTGTATTCTTCTTTACTGTTTCTTTATATTCTTTCTTTAACAGAAGGGCACGAACAGCGAGGAACTGGACTGGTCTGAACTGGTCTGAACTGGTCTTAGCCCTAAAGAAGCTACGTACCCGGGGCATGGTGAGGACCAGGTGTCCCGTGGTTTGGGACCTCTGAGCCGTGGAGCTGTCGGGCTTCACTTCAGCCGGCAGCACCATCTGAAATATCTGCAAAGTAAATGATTCACAACCTTAATTAGCGAGATTAACGCGCAGATCTGGCAACCCCCGGTGAGTCAGACGACTTCAGTCGTTAGCGGGTCTTTTTATAGGGACGCCTGGCGAGGGACCAGAATAGCGGCGGCCATCGATCAGAGCGGCAGAAGGATCCACGCGGGACGAATAACGAGCCCGACGGAGAAAATCCATCGACTTTGATCTGATTCCGAGAGCGAATTTCGGGGGGAAACCGTTGCTCACAGCGGAGGAAGAGGAGGAGGGAGGAAGAGGACTGACGTGTAACGATGACTCCTGCAGTCAGTCCTCCATGACTTCATACTCAGGAGGAATTTTAAAAAGGCCTGAGTTGATGCATCGCCGTGTAAATCACGGCCAGCCGTCCAATCAGGATCCATAAATATAACAAACGGCCTGAAGAAGTTCTGGAGCAGGAAGATGACGCCTGTTGGATTGATGAGGTGTAATCCGGTTTTAGCGGTCTGTTGGGGGTCATCTCCAGACAGCTGGACTCACAATAAGACTATGTGATTATAACGTTTCACTAAAACATTCACAAGTCCCCCTTACAGTCAGAGACACATCCCTGTAACCTACGAGACTGTGGGAGTCGAATAAATCAATCTAGATCTTTCTGAGTGAGTGTCTCAAAATTGCAAAGCAAGACCAAAGGTTTTTTTGTACTCATTTGGGGTATTCCGAGATCCTGCAATCTCATTGGTCCCCAGACTCTTCTGAAAGTGCATCAGAGTGAACATGTAGAAGTAGACGATTATTTACATATCCTGTTTGTCATGGTGCGACAAAGGAAAAGCTCAAAGTAGGGCATTTTTCAATTTCTGACCTGAATATGCTTCCTAACATGTCCATGCTTGTGTTTATTGTGGTTATTAAAAGCAGATGTAGATGCTTTAGGTCCTAATCTTTCTAAAGATGTGCAGTATTACTCTGTGGCATGATGGGAAGGCACCGAACAATACAAACTAATCTAGGGTCCCTAATTAGGAGACCCTAGATTAGTAGTACAGGATCTATCGGCAGAAACGGAATATAATATTCATATTTCCTGTTCCCGCTCAGAACGTTTGTGTCTCGTTCATTCGCACAAAGAAAAGATGCTCTTTTGTACGTTATCCCCGGAAAGTAGAACGAGGAAGTCGGGGTGAACGTTGACCCCGTGTGAAACCAGAAGATGTATTTATAATTCTTTAACGGCACTTCCGTAGTGTCCCTGGTGTTTTTTAAATGGCCGTGGTCATGTGACGTAGTTCTCTGGTTTTGCTCTAAAAGGCAGTCTGCAGCCGCTCCTGTAGATGGCGCCGCGTCCTGTATATATGTACACATACATCAGTTCAGCGTGAAGACCAAACAGTGTTGAGGAAGACTAAAACCAGGACGTGACTAAAGGCGTACCTTTCCTTTGACCTTGACTCTGGCGTAGGTCGGCTGCACGTCCACGTCCAGCAGGGAGGAGTCCATGTGTCTGGGGGCGGAGCCACGCGTTCAATGTTTCAGACAGGAAGTGAGGTATGATGGACAGGAAGTGAGGTGTGATGGACAGTAAGTGAGGTGTGATGGACAGGAAGTGAGGTATGATGGACAGGAAGTGAGGTGTGATGGACAGGAAGTGAGGTATGATGGACAGGAAGTGAGGTGTGATGGAGGTATGATGGACAGGAAGTGAGGTGTGATGGAGGTATGATGGACAGGAAGTGAGGTGTGATGGACAGGAAGTAGGATAATATAATATGATATATAGAGTTTACTACCTGTACACTTCCAGGTTCAACACGATCGTGTTGTTTTCTTCGTCTTCAGTGAGAGAGAAGTCCAGTCTGTAAAATGCACACAGAGAGGAATACTACAGTCTATATATATATATATATATATATATATATATATATATATATATATATATATATATATATCATCTCAGCCAATCACAAAAGGCCGCCAATAAGAGGGAAACACTGTTCTACTACAGGAAAGGTACTAATACCACAGTGTATAAATACTGTGACAGGAGCAGTACTAGTACAACAGTGTACAAATACTGTGACAGCAGCAGTACTAGTACAACAGTGTATAAATACTGTGACAGCAGCAGTACTAGTACAACAGTGTATAAATACTGTGACAGCAGCAGTACTAGTACAACCGTGTATAAGTACTGTGACAGCAGCAGTACTAGTACAACAGTGTATAAGTACTGTGACAGCAGCAGTACTAGTACAACAGTGTATAAGTACTGTGACAGCAGCAGTACTAGTACAACAGTGTATAAGTACTGTGACAGCAGCAGTACTAGTACAACAGTGTATAAGTACTGTGACAGCAGCAGTACTAGTACAACAGTGTATAAGTACTGTGACAGCAGCAGTACTAGTACAACAGTGTATAAGTACTGTGACAGCAGCAGTACTAGTACAACAGTGTATAAGTACTTGGGCTCGTTGACGTTCATGACTCGTCCATCAGCAGTGATCAGCGTCCTCGAGGCCTTCGGCTGCTTCTCCTTCCTGCAGGGAGACGCAGCGCATGAGTGTGTGTGTGTGTGTGTGTGTGTGTGTGTGTGTGTGTGTGTGTGTGTGTGTGTGTGTGTGTGAGAGGTGGACTGACAGATGACAGGAGCAGAGTTATGAGGTCCATCGGGGTGAAGGAGAGAGCTACTTCTGCTGCAGAGGCACACACACACACACACACACACACACACACACACACACACGTACACACACACACACACACACACACACACACACACACACACACACACACACACACACACACACACACACGTACATACACACGTACACACACACACGTACACACACACACACACGTGTACACACACACATACAGACACACACACACTCACACACAGACACACGCACACACACACATACACACACACACAGACACACGTACACACACACACACACACACACACACAGACACACGCACACATTTAGGGGCGGGGCTACAAGGTGATTGACAGGTCGACACCAGAGACATATATGCCGTCTCTACGTCGCTCCTCAGTCCATATATGGTCACTTCCTGTTCACTGGTTGCAAAGAAAAACCAAGATGGCGACGGCCAAATCGCCGACCTCGAGGCTTCAAAACGTCCACAAACCAACGAGTGACGACGACGTCCGCTTCTTACAAACAGACAAATATAGACGGTTAAAGTTTTGTAAAGTGTTGGTCGGGCATCAGGAGCGCCGTGGTCACTTCCTGGTTTACAGGTCCATCCCCCACGAGGTCGTCCATGTTGGAGTCTGCTTCCTCTTCCTGCTCCAGGTGAAACGGAGCCTGCATTTTTTTTCTTTTCGTTATTTTACGTTTCTTTGTTTTCCAGCTGCATGGAAAACTAAACCGAGACCCGGGAACGGAGGATTTCTCTCTCATGCTAACAGACGAGTCTGTTCCTTCCTAGAGGAGCCGTCAGTAGAGGCGCCAATCACCTTCTGGTCATTAAAAGATTCTTATTTTCCCTGGATACTTTGTAGTCTGTGTGTGTGTGTGTGTGTGTGTGTGTGTGTGTGTGTGTGTGTGTGTGTGTGTGTGTGTGTGTGTGTGTGTGTGTGTGTGTGTTGGGGTGAAACAGAGGGCAGGTATCTACTTTGAAATATCAAACCAAGAGGATCACCTCCATCACCCAGAGGACTCTTCAAGGTCTCCGCTCCATGAAACCCCATTCTGGTGCTCTTTCTTATAATATAATATAATATAATGTAACATAATATAATATAATGTAAAATAATATAACATAGTATACTTATCCGGCAAGGATCCCCCGTATGATAACGTGTCTAGCTGATGAAACACTTTCACACCCCAGAGTTGATTAACGGCCGTCGCCATCTTTGTTTTTTTCACAACCAGTGAACAGGAAGTGACCATATAAGGAAGGACTGAGGAGGAGTGACGTAGAGACGCCGTATACGTCTCTGGTGTCGACTTGTCAATCACCTTGTAGCCCCGCCCTAAAGCATCCCCGGCTTTATGGTCTGTTTGACTCGAGATAACAGATGAAGCATAGACTTCTATACAACCAGAGGAGTCGCCCCCTGGTGGTCAGGAGAGAGAATGCAGCTTTAACACATGAAGCATAGACTTCTATACAACCAGAGGAGTCGCCCCCTGGTGGTCAGGAGAGAGAATGCAGCTTTAACACATGAAGCATAGACTTCTATACAACCAGAGGAGTCGCCCCCTGGTGGTCAGGAGAGAGAATGCAGCTTTAACACATGAAGCATAGACTTCTTTACAACCAGAGGAGTCGCCCCCTGGTGTTCAGGAGAGAGAATGCAGCTTTAACACATGAAGCATATACTTCTATACAACCAGAGGAGTCACCCCCTGGTGGTCAGGAGAGAGAATGCAGCTTTAACACATGAAGCATATACTTCTATACAACCAGAGGAGTCACCCCCTGGTGGTCAGGAGAGAGAATGCAGCTTTAACACATGAAGCATAGACTTCTTTACAACCAGAGGAGTCACCCCCTGGTGGTCAGGAGAGAGAATGCAGCTTTAACACATGAAGCATAGACGGAGTCGCCCCCTGGTGGTCAGGAGAGAGAATGCAGCTTTAACACATGAAGCATAGACTTCTATACAACCAGAGGAGTCACCCCCTGGTGGTCAGTAGAGAGAATGCAGCTTTAACACATGAAGCATAGACTTCTATACAACCAGAGGAGTCACCCCCTGGTGGTCAGGAGAGAGAATGCATGAAGCTTTGGCTTCATTCTTCAGAACTGGAGGTTGCCGGCTGGTTTAAACATTCAACAACATACCACACGTTATCTCCCGTCACATCTCCGCCCATGCACATCCATTAACTGCATCCATTTATCATCCGTCACTTATCTCGACCTCAAAAGGTTCTTCTGTGTTTTTTTTCCGGTTCAGCCGTTGCAGGCTGCAGGTTGTATCTGCTGCTCGTCCGGTGTGAACGGCAGCAGCTGACCTTATCGCAGAATCCACCTCATGAGCAGGGAAATTCATCTTTCTGACAATCCAGTGACCGCACGACTGCATGCATCAGGTCAGCAGCGTCCTGACAGCCGGGTGCAGGGAGACGATAAACACGGCAACACCACATCACCCGGATTTTATGCTTGGACGGCATGCGGGCCCGGGACGGTTCCCCATGTAGTATTTTCCCCATGTGCAATCACTGAAGCACTATTTCCTGTTGTTGCGGTGCATGAGCTGATAGCTCACGTGGGTTTCACTACATTCTGGTCTGTATTTGTTTGTTGTATTTCATGTTTATCACTAATGTCATACTACGTTCATCAAAACCTAGTCATGGTTATAACTTTAGTCATGTTATAACTTTAGTCATGTTATAACTTTAGTCATGGTTGTAACTTTAGTCATGGTTATAACTTTAGTCATGTTATAACTTTAGTCATGTTATAACTTTAGTCATGGTTATAACTTTAGTCATGTTATAACTTTAGTCATGGTTATAACTTTAGTCATGGTTATAACTTTAGTCATGGTTACAACTTTAGTCATGTTATAACTTTAGTCATGGTTCTAACTTTAGTCATGTTTAAAACTTTAGTAACGGTTATAACTTTAGTCATGGTTATAACTTTAGTCATGGTTCTAACTTTAGTCATGGTTCTAACTTTAGTCATGTTATAACTTTAGTCATGGTTATAACTTTAGTCATGGCTATAACTTTAGTCATGTTATAACTTTAGTCATGTTGTAACTTTAGTCATGGTTACAACTTTAGTCATGGTTACAACTTTAGTCATGGTTACAACTTTAGTCATGTTATAACTTTAGTCTTGGTTATAACTTTAGTCTTGGTTCTAACTTTAGTCATGGTTATAACTTTAGTCATGGTTCTAACTTTAGTCATGGTTATAACTTTAGTCATGTTATAACTTTAGTCATGGTTGTAACTTTAGTCATGGTTATAACTTTAGTCATGTTATAACTTTAGTCATGGTTATAACTTTAGTCATATGTGTAACTTTAGTCATGTTATAACTTTAGTCATGGTTATAACTTTAGTCATGTTATAACTTTAGTCATGGTTGTAACTTTAGTCATGGTTATAACTTTAGTCATGTTATAACTTTAGTCATGGTTATAACTTTAGTCATGGTTATAACTTTAGTCATGGTTACAACTTTAGTCATGTTATAACTTTAGTCATGGTTCTAACTTTAGTCATGTTTAAAACTTTAGTAACGGTTATAACTTTAGTCATGGTTATAACTTTAGTCATGGTTCTAACTTTAGTCATGGTTCTAACTTTAGTCATGTTATAACTTTAGTCATGGTTATAACTTTAGTCATGGCTATAACTTTAGTCATGTTATAACTTTAGTCATGTTGTAACTTTAGTCATGGTTACAACTTTAGTCATGGTTACAACTTTAGTCATGGTTACAACTTTAGTCATGTTATAACTTTAGTCATGGTTCTAACTTTAGTCATGTTATAACTTTAGTCATGGTTCTAACTTTAGTCATGGTTCTAACTTTAGTCATGGTTCTAACTTTAGTCATGGTTATAACTTTAGTCATGTTATAACTTTAGTCATGGTTATAACTTTAGTCATGGTTATAACTTTAGTCATGGTTCTAACTTTAGTCATGGTTATAACTTTAGTCATGTTATAACTTTAGTCATGGTTATAACTTTAGTCATGGTTATAACTTTAGTCATGGTTCTAACTTTAGTCATGGTTATAACTTTAGTCATGTTATAACTTTAGTCATGGTTATAACTTTAGTCATGGTTATAACTTTAGTCTTGGTTCTAACTTTAGTCATGGTTATAACTTTAGTCATGGTTCTAACTTTAGTCATGGTTATAACTTTAGTCATGTTATAACTTTAGTCATGGTTCTAACTTTAGTCATGGTTCTAACTTTAGTCATGGTTATAACTTTAGTCATGGTTATAACTTTAGTCATGTTATAACTTTAGTCATGGTTATAACTTTAGTCATGGTTATAACTTTAGTCATGTTATAACTTTAGTCATGGTTGTAACTTTAGTCATGGTTGTAACTTTAGTCATGGTTATAACTTTAGTCATGTTATAACTTTAGTCACGGTTATAACTTTAGTCATGGTTGTAACTTTAGTCATGGTTCTAACTTTAGTCATGTTTAAAACTTTAGTAACGGTTATAACTTTAGTCATGGTTATAACTTTAGTCATGGTTCTAACTTTAGTCATGGTTCTAACTTTAGTCATGGTTATAACTTTAGTCATGTTATAACTTTAGTCATGGTTATAACTTTAGTCATGGTTATAACTTTAGTCATGTTATAACTTTAGTCATGGTTGTAACTTTAGTCATGGTTGTAACTTTAGTCATGGTTGTAACTTTAGTCATGGTTGTAACTTTAGTCATGGTTGTAACTTTAGTCATGGTTATAACTTTAGTCATGTTATAACTTTAGTCATGGTTATAACTTTAGTCATGGTTGTAACTTTAGTCATGGTTATAACTTTAGTCATGGTTACAACTTTAGTCATGTTATAACTTTAGTCATGGTTCTAACTTTAGTCATGTTTAAAACTTTAGTAACGGTTATAACTTTAGTCATGGTTATAACTTTAGTCATGGTTCTAACTTTAGTCATGGTTATAACTTTAGTCATGTTATAACTTTAGTCATGGTTATAACTTTAGTCATGGCTATAACTTTAGTCATGTTATAACTTTAGTCATGTTGTAACTTTAGTCATGGTTACAACTTTAGTCATGGTTACAACTTTAGTCATGGTTACAACTTTAGTCATGTTATAACTTTAGTCTTGGTTATAACTTTAGTCTTGGTTATAACTTTAGTCATGGTTACAACTTTAGTCTTGGTTATAACTTTAGTCATGGTTATAACTTTAGTCTTGGTCATAACTTTAGTCATGGTTATAACTTTAGTCTTGGTTATAACTTTAGTCTTGGTCGTAACTTTAGTCATGGTTGTAACTTTAGTCTTGGTTATAACTTTAGTCATGGTTGTAACTTTAGTCATGTTGTAACTTTAGTCATGGTTACAACTTTAGTCATGGTTACAACTTTAGTCATGTTATAACTTTAGTCTTGGTTATAACTTTAGTCTTGGTTATAACTTTAGTCATGGTTACAACTTTAGTCTTGGTTATAACTTTAGTCATGGTTATAACTTTAGTCTTGGTTATAACTTTAATCATGGTTATAACTTTAGTCATGTTATAACTTTAGTCATGGTTATAACTTTAGTCTTGGTCATAACTTTAGTCATGGTTATAACTTTAGTCTTGGTTATAACTTTAGTCATGGTTACAACTTTAGTCATGTTATAACTTTAGTCTTGGTTATAACTTTAGTCTTGGTTATAACTTTAGTCATGGTTATAACTTTAGTCATGTTATAACTTTAGTCATGGTTATAACTTTAGTCTTGGTCATAACTTTAGTCATGGTTATAACTTTAGTCTTGGTTATAACTTTAGTCTTGGTCGTAACTTTAGTCATGGTTGTAACTTTAGTCTTGGTTATAACTTTAGTCATGGTTGTAACTTTAGTCATGGTTGTAACTTTAGTCATGTTATAACTTTAGTCATGTTATAACTTTAGTCATGGTTATAACTTTAGTCATGGTTATAACTTTAGTCATGTTGTAACTTTAGTCATGTTGTAACTTTAGTCATGGTTACAACTTTAGTCATGTTATAACTTTAGTCATGGTTATAACTTTAGTCATGGTTATAACTTTAGTCATGTTGTAACTTTAGTCATGGTTACAACTTTAGTCATGTTATAACTTTAGTCTTGGTTATAACTTTAGTCATGGTTACAACTTTAGTCATGTTATAACTTTAGTCTTGGTTATAACTTTAGTCATGGTTATAACTTTAGTCTTGGTTATAACTTTAGTCATGTTGTAACTTTAGTCATGTTTATAACTTTAGTCATGGTTATAACTTTAGTCTTGGTTATAACTTTAGTCTTGTTATAACTTTAGTCATGGTTGTAACTTTAGTCATGTTATAACTTTAGTCTTGGTTATAACTTTAGTCATGGTTATAACTTTAGTCTTGGTTATAACTTTAGTCTTGTTATAACTTTAGTCATGGTTGTAACTTTAGTCATGGTTACAACTTTAGTCATGGTTATAACTTTAGTCTTGGTTATAACTTTAGTCATGTTGTAACTTTAGTCATGTTATAACTTTAGTCATGGTTGTAACTTTAGTCATGGTTATAACTTTAGTCTTGTTATAACTTTAGTCATGGTTATAACTTTAGTCTTGGTTATAACTTTAGTCATGGTTACAACTTTAGTCTTGGTTATAACTTTAGTCATGGTTATAACTTTAGTCTTGGTCATAACTTTAGTCATGGTTATAACTTTAGTCTTGGTTATAACTTTAGTCTTGGTCATAACTTTAGTCATGTTGTAACTTTAGTCTTGGTTATAACTTTAGTCATGGTTGTAACTTTAGTCTTGGTTGTAACTTTAGTCATGGTTGTAACTTTAGTCATGGTTATAACTTTAGTCATGGTTATAACTTTAGTCTTGGTTATAACTTTAGTCATGGTTATAACTTTAGTCTTGGTTATAACTTTAGTCATGTTGTAACTTTAGTCATGGTTATAACTTTAGTCTTGTTATAACTTTAGTCATGGTTATAACTTTAGTCTTGGTTACAACTTTAGTCATGTTATAACTTTAGTCTTGGTTATAACTTTAGTCATGGTTATAACTTTAGTCTTGGTTATAACTTTAGTCATGTTGTAACTTTAGTCATGTTGTAACTTTAGTCATGGTTACAACTTTAGTCATGGTTATAACTTTAGTCTTGGTTATAACTTTAGTCATGTTGTAACTTTAGTCATGTTTACAACTTTAGTCATGTTATAACTTTAGTCATGTTATAACTTTAGTCATGGTTGTAACTTTAGTCATGGTTATAACTTTAGTCTTGTTATAACTTTAGTCATGGTTATAACTTTAGTCTTGGTTATAACTTTAGTCATGGTTATAACTTTAGTCTTGGTTATAACTTTAGTCATGTTATAACTTTAGTCATGTTATAACTTTAGTCATGGTTGTAACTTTAGTCTTGGTTATAACTTTAGTCATGGTTATAACTTTAGTCTTGGTTATAACTTTAGTCATGTTGTAACTTTAGTCATGGTTATAACTTTAGTCATGTTATAACTTTAGTCATGTTATAACTTTAGTCTTGGTTATAACTTTAGTCATGGTTATAACTTTAGTCTTGGTTATAACTTTAGTCATGTTGTAACTTTAGTCATGGTTATAACTTTAGTCTTGTTATAACTTTAGTCATGTTATAACTTTAGTCATGTTATAACTTTAGTCTTGGTTATAACTTTAGTCATGGTTATAACTTTAGTCTTGGTTATAACTTTAGTCATGTTGTAACTTTAGTCATGGTTATAACTTTAGTCTTGGTTATAACTTTAGTCTTGGTCATAACTTTAGTCATGGTTGTAACTTTAGTCTTGGTTTTAACTTTAGTCATGGTTGTAACTTTAGTCTTGGTTGTAACTTTAGTCATGGTTGTAACTTTAGTCATGGTTATAACTTTAGTCATGGTTATAACTTTAGTCATGTTGTAACTTTAGTCATGGTTACAACTTTAGTCATGTTGTAACTTTAGTCATGGTTACAACTTTAGTCATGTTATAACTTTAGTCATGGTTATAACTTTAGTCTTGGTTATAACTTTAGTCATGGTTACAACTTTAGTCATGTTATAACTTTAGTCTTGGTTATAACTTTAGTCATGGTTATAACTTTAGTCTTGGTTATAACTTTAGTCATGTTGTAACTTTAGTCATGTTGTAACTTTAGTCATGGTTACAACTTTAGTCATGGTTATAACTTTAGTCATGGTTATAACTTTAGTCTTGGTTATAACTTTAGTCATGTTGTAACTTTAGTCATGTTTACAACTTTAGTCATGTTATAACTTTAGTCATGTTATAACTTTAGTCATGTTATAACTTTAGTCTTGGTTATAACTTTAGTCATGTTGTAACTTTAGTCATGGTTATAACTTTAGTCTTGTTATAACTTTAGTCATGTTGTAACTTTAGTCATGGTTACAACTTTAGTCATGGTTATAACTTTAGTCATGGTTATAACTTTAGTCATGGTTGTAACTTTAGTCATGTTGTAACTTTAGTCTTGTTATAACTTTAGTCATGTTATAACTTTAGTCATGTTATAACTTTAGTCATGTTATAACTTTAGTCATGTTGTAACTTTAGTCATGGTTATAACTTTAGTCTTGTTATAACTTTAGTCATGTTGTAACTTTAGTCATGGTTACAACTTTAGTCATGGTTATAACTTTAGTCATGGTTATAACTTTAGTCATGGTTGTAACTTTAGTCATGTTGTAACTTTAGTCTTGTTATAACTTTAGTCATGGTTATAACTTTAGTCTTGGTTATAACTTTAGTCATGTTGTAACTTTAGTCATGGTTACAACTTTAGTCATGGTTATAACTTTAGTCATGGTTGTAACTTTAGTCATGGTTATAACTTTAGTCTTGGTTATAACTTTAGTCATGTTATAACTTTAGTCATGTTATAACTTTAGTCATGGTTGTAACTTTAGTCTTGGTTATAACTTTAGTCATGGTTATAACTTTAGTCTTGGTTATAACTTTAGTCATGTTGTAACTTTAGTCATGGTTATAACTTTAGTCATGTTATAACTTTAGTCATGTTATAACTTTAGTCATGTTATAACTTTAGTCTTGGTTATAACTTTAGTCATGGTTATAACTTTAGTCTTGGTTATAACTTTAGTCATGTTGTAACTTTAGTCATGGTTATAACTTTAGTCTTGTTATAACTTTAGTCATGTTATAACTTTAGTCATGTTATAACTTTAGTCTTGGTTATAACTTTAGTCATGGTTATAACTTTAGTCTTGGTTATAACTTTAGTCATGTTGTAACTTTAGTCATGGTTATAACTTTAGTCTTGGTTATAACTTTAGTCTTGGTCATAACTTTAGTCATGGTTGTAACTTTAGTCTTGGTTTTAACTTTAGTCATGGTTGTAACTTTAGTCTTGGTTGTAACTTTAGTCATGGTTGTAACTTTAGTCATGGTTATAACTTTAGTCATGGTTATAACTTTAGTCATGGTTGTAACTTTAGTCATGTTGTAACTTTAGTCTTGTTATAACTTTAGTCATGTTATAACTTTAGTCATGTTATAACTTTAGTCATGTTATAACTTTAGTCATGTTGTAACTTTAGTCATGGTTATAACTTTAGTCTTGTTATAACTTTAGTCATGTTGTAACTTTAGTCATGGTTACAACTTTAGTCATGGTTATAACTTTAGTCATGGTTATAACTTTAGTCATGGTTGTAACTTTAGTCATGTTGTAACTTTAGTCTTGTTATAACTTTAGTCATGGTTATAACTTTAGTCTTGGTTATAACTTTAGTCATGTTGTAACTTTAGTCATGGTTACAACTTTAGTCATGGTTATAACTTTAGTCATGGTTGTAACTTTAGTCATGGTTATAACTTTAGTCTTGGTTATAACTTTAGTCATGGTTATAACTTTAGTCTTGGTTATAACTTTAGTCATGTTATAACTTTAGTCATGTTATAACTTTAGTCATGGTTGTAACTTTAGTCTTGGTTATAACTTTAGTCATGGTTATAACTTTAGTCTTGGTTATAACTTTAGTCATGTTGTAACTTTAGTCATGGTTATAACTTTAGTCATGTTATAACTTTAGTCATGTTATAACTTTAGTCATGTTATAACTTTAGTCTTGGTTATAACTTTAGTCATGGTTATAACTTTAGTCTTGGTTATAACTTTAGTCATGTTGTAACTTTAGTCATGGTTATAACTTTAGTCTTGTTATAACTTTAGTCATGTTATAACTTTAGTCATGTTATAACTTTAGTCTTGGTTATAACTTTAGTCATGGTTATAACTTTAGTCTTGGTTATAACTTTAGTCATGTTGTAACTTTAGTCATGGTTATAACTTTAGTCTTGGTTATAACTTTAGTCTTGGTCATAACTTTAGTCATGGTTGTAACTTTAGTCTTGGTTTTAACTTTAGTCATGGTTGTAACTTTAGTCTTGGTTGTAACTTTAGTCATGGTTGTAACTTTAGTCATGGTTATAACTTTAGTCATGGTTATAACTTTAGTCATGTTGTAACTTTAGTCATGGTTACAACTTTAGTCATGTTGTAACTTTAGTCATGGTTACAACTTTAGTCATGTTATAACTTTAGTCATGGTTATAACTTTAGTCTTGGTTATAACTTTAGTCATGGTTACAACTTTAGTCATGTTATAACTTTAGTCTTGGTTATAACTTTAGTCATGGTTATAACTTTAGTCTTGGTTATAACTTTAGTCATGTTGTAACTTTAGTCATGTTGTAACTTTAGTCATGGTTACAACTTTAGTCATGGTTATAACTTTAGTCATGGTTATAACTTTAGTCTTGGTTATAACTTTAGTCATGTTGTAACTTTAGTCATGTTTACAACTTTAGTCATGTTATAACTTTAGTCATGTTATAACTTTAGTCATGTTATAACTTTAGTCTTGGTTATAACTTTAGTCATGTTGTAACTTTAGTCATGGTTATAACTTTAGTCTTGTTATAACTTTAGTCATGTTGTAACTTTAGTCATGGTTACAACTTTAGTCATGGTTATAACTTTAGTCATGGTTATAACTTTAGTCATGGTTGTAACTTTAGTCATGTTGTAACTTTAGTCTTGTTATAACTTTAGTCATGTTATAACTTTAGTCATGTTATAACTTTAGTCATGTTATAACTTTAGTCATGTTGTAACTTTAGTCATGGTTATAACTTTAGTCTTGTTATAACTTTAGTCATGTTGTAACTTTAGTCATGGTTACAACTTTAGTCATGGTTATAACTTTAGTCATGGTTATAACTTTAGTCATGGTTGTAACTTTAGTCATGTTGTAACTTTAGTCTTGTTATAACTTTAGTCATGGTTATAACTTTAGTCTTGGTTATAACTTTAGTCATGTTGTAACTTTAGTCATGGTTACAACTTTAGTCATGGTTATAACTTTAGTCATGGTTGTAACTTTAGTCATGGTTATAACTTTAGTCATGGTTATAACTTTAGTCTTGGTTATAACTTTAGTCATGTTGTAACTTTAGTCATGGTTGTAACTTTAGTCATGGTTATAACTTTAGTCATGGTTATAACTTTAGTCTTGGTTATAACTTTAGTCTTGGTTATAACTTTAGTCATGTTGTAACTTTAGTCATGGTTGTAACTTTAGTCATGGTTATAACTTTAGTCATGGTTATAACTTTAGTCTTGGTTATAACTTTAGTCATGTTCTAACTTTAGTCATGTTGTAACTTTAGTCATGTTTACAACTTTAGTCATGTTATAACTTTAGTCATGTTATAACTTTAGTCATGTTATAACTTTAGTCATGGTTAAAACTTTAGTAATGGTTATAACTTTAGTCATGGTTAAAACTTTAGTCATGGTTTTAACTTTAGTCATGGTTAAAACTTTAGTAATGGTTATAACTTTAGTCATGTTATAACTTTAGTCATGGTTAAAACTTTAGTCATGGTTTTAACTTTAGTCATGGTTAAAACTTTAGTAATGGTTATAACTTTAGTTATAACCATTACGTGACGATGTCGGCCATTTTATCTGAACGGAGACTCGTTTACATGCCTGACGATGAAGCCGGAACGTTCTGGTGTTCTGTTTCCTAAAGATAACTGAAAGTTTATTTTGAACAGACCGCATGCATGTAATGAGCAAGAATTACACATTTTTAACAACTTCACGAGGAAAACGCACGAAAATGAAACGTCTACTAACCCCGTTGAACACCACTGAACTGATTGTGGCTCCATTCTAAAACTCAATAAAGTCAAACTGTGAGTCTCTTCATGGAGTTTGACGTTCTGTTCATGAGCTCAGATTTCAGAGTTGATCATCTAGTGACTCGTGACGTCTCTCTGGTGGAACGTTACATCACACTGGACATTAATGTGTTCTATACTCACTAACGGCACACGGATCTGAAAGCCACTCGTTTAGGTTTCATTCTCCTCTGGTTGTATAGAAGTATATGCTTCATGTGTTAAAGCTGCATTCTCTCTCCTGACCATCAGGGGGTGACTCCTCTGGTTGTATAGAAGTCTATGCTTCATGTGTTAAAGCTGCATACTCTCTCCTGACCACCAGGGGGCGACTCCTCTGGTTGTATAGAAGCCGGAGCTTTAGAGTAGTTTCTAGGTCCTGGGTCAGAGTGTGAGGCTGCCTCAGAGGTTTACGATTGGCTGGGGTTGTGGCGCCCCCCAGTGGCCGAGAGGGGGCGGAGCTACAAAGCCCGCTTCAGCCTTTGAGAAGTCAAGCTGGTTGAAGCTGAGGAGTTCTGTCTTTCATAAAGAACACACACACACACACACACACACACACACACACACACACACACACACACACACACACACACACACACACACTTACTTCTCCTTCCCCTTCTTCTTCTCCTGCAGGTGGCGGTGAGCCTCCAGGCGAGACTCAGGGGTGAACGCACACGGCGTGTTCCAGAACTCCTCCTCCCGCCGCTCTTCATCCTCCTCCCGCCGCTCTTCATCCTCCTCCTGGGTTTCCTGGTCCTCCTGGTCCTCCTGGTTCTCCTGGTCCTCCTGGTCCTCCTGGGGTTCCTGATTCTCCTGGTCCTCCTGGTTCTCCTGGTCCTCCTGGTCCTCCTGGTTCTCCTGGTCCTCCTGGTCCTCTTGGTTCTCCTGGTTCTCCACAGACGCTGGGCTGAATAAAAAGGAGTGAGATATGAGCTTCTTTTTATTTTTACTTTCAGCACATCGCACCTTGACCTTTGACCCTCTTGCTCGTGATAAAACATGGCGGTCTGAAGGCGGACGTACTCACCCTCCGCAGCCTGGCTTCCTCTCCTCGTCTCCTTTCTCCCTCCTCGCCTCCTTCTCCGTGGCTCGTCTCCTCAGGTGCTCCTCCTCCTGCTCCCTCACTCGTCTCCTCGCCTCCTCCTCCTGCTCCCTCACTCGTCTCCTCAGGTGCTCCTCCTCCTGCTCCCTCACTCGTCTCCTCGCCTCCTCCTCCTGCTCCCTCACTCGTCTCCTCGCCTCCTCCTCCTGCTCCCTCGCTCGTCTCCTCAGGTGCTCCTCCTCCTGCTCCCTCACTCGTCTCCTCACCTCCTCCAGCCCCTGAGCGGCCCGCAGCCTCTCCGACCGGCTGATCTGCGTCCCGTCCAGCCACTGAGGAGACGATCCACACTGGTTTATCTTTAGTCTTAGTCTTAGTCTCAGTCTCAGTGTGTTTATTACTGATAAACATGATGTTCAAAGTGGGGTTAAGTTACCTGCAGGTTTAAACCTGGGTTAAGATACCTACAGGTTTAAACCTGGGTTAAGTTACCTGCAGGTTTAAGTTGCAGGTTTAAACCTGGGTTAGGTTACCTGCAGTTTAAACCTGGGTTAAGATACCTACAGGTTTAAACCTGGGTTAAGATACCTACAGGTTTAAACCTGGGTTAAGTTACCTGCAGGTTTAAACCTGGGTTAAGATACCTACAGGTTTAAACCTGGGTTAAGTTACCTGCAGGTTTAAATTGCAGGTTTAAACCTGGGTTAGGTTACCTGCAGTTTAAACCTGGGTTAAGATACCTACAGGTTTAAACCTGGGTTAAGATACCTACAGGTTTAAACCTGGGTTAAGATACCTACAGGTTTAAACCTGGGTTAAGTTACCTGCAGGTTTAAACCTGGGTTAAGATACCTGCAGGTTTAAACCTGGGTTAAGATACCTACAGGTTTAAACCTGGGTTAAGTTACCTGCAGGTTTAAGTTGCAGGTTTAAACCTGGGTTAGGTTACCTGCAGGTTTAAACCTGGGTTAAGATACCTACAGGTTTAAACCTGGGTTAAGTTACCTGCAGGTTTAAGTTGCAGGTGTAAACCTGGGTTAGGTTACCTGCAGTTGAAACCTGGGTTAAGATACCTACAGGTTTAAACCTGGGTTAAGATACCTACAGGTTTAAACCCAGGTTAGGTTACCTGCAGCTGAGGCAGCGCCGCCACCACGTACTGCCTGTAGTCATCAAACTGGGCACAGGGGTTCCCCACCAGGAAGAGCTCAGTGAGCAGCGTGTTGCTCTGCAGCGACAACACGCTGCTCACCTGACCCACGAAGTTCACCGTCAGGTCCAGCTTCTGGAGGCTCTCACAGCCTGGAGACACACACACACACACACACACACACACACACACACACACAGTTTGATAACTGGCTCATTTATTGAATTTATAAACCGTGTTAAACCTTCTACGTTCAGACTCAGTGACATTTAGCTGCTGTGTTCAACATTTATTAATTCAAGAATCCAAAGAGATGGACACACACACACACACACACACACACACACACTGACCTTCAAGGTTTTCAATGACTTCAATGTTGTTCAAGGCCAGATTCAAATACTGCAGCTTCTTCAGGCGGCCGACGTTCTCTAGAAGCACAAAGAGGATATTAAACATAAAGTTATGATTATAGCTCATAGCTTGTAGCTTGTAGCTCATAGCTTATAGCTCATAGCTCGTAGCTTATAGCTCATAGCTAGTAGCGCATAGCTCAAAGCTCATAGCTCGTAGCTCATAGCTTATAGCTCATAGCTAGTAGCTCATAGCTCGTAGCTCATAACTTATAGCTCATAGCTAGTAGCTCATAGCTAGTAGCTCATAACTTATAGCTCATAGCTAGTAGCTCATAGCTAGTAGCTCATAGCTCGTAGCTCATAACTTATAGCTCATAGCTAGTAGCTCATAGCTAGTAGCTCGTAGCTCATAACTTATAGCTCATAGCTAGTAGCTCATAGCTAGTAGCTCATAGCTCAAAGCTCATAGCTCATAGCTCGTAGCTCGTAGCTCGTAGCTCTGCATGAGGGCGGGCCTAAACATGTAGTTATGATCATAGCTCTGCAGGTAGAGGATATTAAACATATAGTTATGATCATAGCTCTGCTTGAGGGCGGGCCTAAACATAACGTTATGCTCATTGCTTGTAGCTCATAGCTCGTAGCTCGTAGCTCATAGCTCATAGCTCATAGCTCGTAGCTCATAGCTCGTAGCTCGTAGCTCGTAGCTCGTAGCTCGTAGTTCATAGCTCTGCAGGTAGAGGATATTAAACATATAGTTATGATCATAGCTCTGTATGAGGGCGGGCCTAAACATAAAGTTATGTTCATAGCTTGTAGCTCATAGCTTGTAGCTCATAGCTCGTAGCTCATAGCTTGTAGCTCATAGCTCGTAGCTCATAGCTCTGCAGGTAGAGGATATTAAACATATAGTTATGATCATAGCTCTGTATGAGGGCGGGCCTAAACATAAAGTTATGTTCATAGCTTGTAGCTCATAGCTTGTAGCTCATAGCTCGTAGCTCATAGCTTGCAGGTAGAGGATATTAAACATAAAGTTATGATCGTAGCTCGTAGCTCGTAGCTCGTAGCTCATAGCTCGTAGCTCGTAGCTCGTAGCCGTCCTCACCGATGCGGGCGATGAGGTTGCTCTGCAGGTAGAGGATCTTCAGGTCGCGGCACCAGCGGTCCACGTATTCGATCCTCTCGATGTCCTGCTGGTGCAGAGACACTTCCTCCAGTGAGAAGATCTCACACTCGTTGTGCTCGGCCCGCCGGCGGACCATGTCCTCCGTGACTGGACGGGCCAAAGGGGACACCAATGTTAGAAAACAACAACAAGGACACACTTAATACGCATGATGATTAGATTGACGTTGTCACTAATGCGCCTGGTTTCTTCTGCTACTCATGATGTACTTCTTCTGGAGGATGTCCGTAACGTTTACGTCGGTCTGGAGGTGTTTAATCGCCCAGAAAATAATCATCAACAGTACCACAAAGACACAAAACAACTACAAAGAGACACAACAGTTACACAAAGACACAAAACGACTACAAAGAGACACAACAGGTTCACAAAGACACAAAACAACTACAAAGAGACACAACAGGTTCACAAAGACACAAAACGACTACAAAGAGACACAACACGACTACAAAGAGACACAACAGGTTCACAAAGACACAAAACAACTACAAAGAGACACAACAGGTTCACAAAGACACAAAACGACTACAAAGAGACACAACAGTTACACAAAGACACAAAACAACTACAAAGAGACACAACAGTTACACAAAGACACAATACGACTACAAAGAGACACAACAGGTTCACAAAGACACACAACAACTACAAAGAGACACAAAACGACTACAAAGAGACACAACAGTTCTACAAAGAGACACAACAGGTTCACAAAGACACACAACAACTACAAAGAGACACAAAACGACTACAAAGAGACACAAAACGACTACAAAGAGACACATAAAACGTCCACAGAGACACAAAATGACCAAAGAGAGACATAAAAACAACATAAAGCAGAATAAAGGTGACGGCTGAGAGAAACAGAGCCACTACAGGAGACCCACAACAACTACACAACAATAAAGTGTGTCTCTTTCCATCTGGATGTCTTACTACTATGTTACCAAACTGCTATTTGTCTTATTCTAAGATCATTTTAAGTTAAGGCTACTTGATCCATGTTTTGTTCCATCTAAAGGACTTTTTAAAGGCTCAAGAGTAGTATGTACTGTGTAAATTAAAACAATACTAATAATTACGAAGTAAACCGTGTAATTTAAACACTGCAGTGGTGAACAGAAGCAGTTTTCTTACTGTAGACCATGATCCTCTCTGTTGTCTGGCGTTGCCTAGAAGCGGACCTGGTGCTGCGTTCGCGTACCCTGGTAAATCCTACAACTACAAATTAGTTCAACTTTTATTACAAATATATACATTTGAGTTCGACTACATTTAAGCAAACCGACATAAATGAAGGCTCTAGTAAGTAACGTGTGCTGTGTGTGGTCATTGTGGAACCACTACAGGATATATTAGATAGAGAGAGAGTTACTTTATTAATCCTGCAGCATTTAAACAATATACAAAATGTACAATATATACAACACATTTAATAGAAATATATTTAAAAAATGCACAAACCTCATAACAGAAGTTTATATTCACAAAATGAGCATTCAAAATCCCTGAAATTGAATTTAGCGTTTAAAAGGCACCCCCGTGATCCCCCTCTCCGAGCTTTTATTTTGAAAGTGTCATTGCGGAAGTTGTTTCTTGAAACCACTTTTAGAGGAGGAGACAACAACAAACAACAACGATTATCCGGTCACCCACACCCCGGTTCAACGGGAGGACGTTATTCTCTCCCACCCTCTTTGAACGCACCAGGCGTTTTTTTTCTTCTTCTTCTTCGTCTTCTTCTTCTCATGTTGATTTAATTCACGCGCAAAGATGACGTCCGGTTGCGAGGCCTTGCACGCGCAGCTGACGTCCGTCATGGAGGCGCTGACCCGAGCCGCCGTGGCGGAGATCTGCGAGCTGGTGGCCGGCAGCTGCGCCGTGCTGCGGCTGGAGGTCGGCCGCAGCCACCGGGAGAACCAGGCGCTACGGCGGCAGCTGCAGCTGATGGAGGCCGTGGTGGCGGCCCGCAGCGCGGCGGGGCTTCCGGCGGCGCCCGGCGGCGGCTGCGTGCGTTTCTCTCCCGGTGAGTTCAGATATAAAAGCTGTTTTTATATCGACAGACACGCTTTCCTCCACGTGGATGTGCGCCGAATGGAAGACTCGATCTTCAATATTCAGAAACTGCACAGAGACACGTGATTAAGATCACGTGACGTTACAGAAAAGTTAAACCATTTTTAAATTGTTACTTCATTGAACCAAGTTTCTGATGTTTCCCACCTTTTTTTGTTTGTTTTAGCACAGAAAATAAGCTCCTATAAATGAGCTACACATTAGTATTCACACAGTAAATACGTACAGTATGTGTTGTATACTGTATCATAAGGAAAAATATGGTTTTCTTACTTATGATACAGTGTATCATAAGTAAGAAAAACATGTTTTTTCTTATGATACAGTAAGTACAACAAAAGTTTGTTGTACTTACTGTATCATAAGAAAAAACATGTTTTTCTTACTTATGATACATGTTTTTCTTACTTATGATACACTGTATCATAAGTAAGAAAACCATATTTTCTTACATATCATTTTGTGTCTCTTCATAAGTATGAAGAGACACAAAATGACTACAAAGTGTCATTTTGTGTCTCTTTGCAGTTGTTTCCCGTGTCTCTGCAGTCGTATTGTGTCTCTTTGTGGTTGTTTTGTGTCTCTTTGTGGTTGTTTTGTGTCTCTTTGCAGTCATATTGTGTCTCTTTGTGGTTGTTTTGTGTCTCTTTGCAGTCATATTGTGTCTCTTTGTGGTTGTTTTGTGTCTCTTTGTAGTGGATGTGTGTAATTTGGGGTTTTGTGTGTGTCTCTTTGTGGTCTCTGTATTCAATGGTCTCTTTGTATGTGTACTGTTTGTGGACATTTCAGTCTCTTTGGGGTATTGTTATACAGCAGTATGCCTTATACCAGAAACCAACCCGATGGGCCAACAAGAAACCAGTATTGATGTGTGTTTCCCACCCAGAGCACGGCTTGCCAGCCGAGCAGAGAGGACATCTCAAAAGAAGTAGAGTCCCTGTGATGGAGGCCACGACAGAGCTGACCCCCGACACCGAAGAGGTTGGTTCCCCCCCAAACGTTTCCTCTGTGCCTGAACAATGATTGTCACATTCTCTCTGGCCATGGAAGGGTTACTGAATGGGACTACCGGGCCCAGAGTGTCGGGCCAACGCCGACAAAATGTCACTCGAACAACGAGGAAGAGACTCAAAGTGAACACAAAAGACTACAAAGAGATGCAAAACGGCTTGCAGCAATTAGCAAAAGCAGCAAAACAACCACAAAGACGCACACAATTACTAAAAAGAGACACAAAGCGACCACAAAGAGACACAATTATATTGTTCCTCTTGTTGAAATGCGTCACCTCTGCTGCCTATAGCTGGCGGGTCGCTCGTTCTGGAAGTGACATTTTGGTGGAAAATAAATCGTTAATTTAGCTGTAAACCAAAGCAGAACCCCGTTGACGGTTCCTTTCCGTTCTCCTTTCAGGGTTCTTCTGCAGCAGCTGCAGAGGAGCCGAAGGACCAGGATGTAGTTTTGATCAAAGAGGAGAACCACGAGGACTACGAGCACCCAAACCACCACGAGCACCCAAACCACGACCACAAGGACCACCCAGACCACCACGAGGACGACCTGCTGCTCAACGAGGACGGTGAGAAACGGCATTGGAGTTCGTTAACGCTGAATTCACCGTCAAACTCCCAAGCGACGATTTTAAAGCCGTCCTCGTGAAGGAAACAACGTCATTCGTCAATCCGGCGCCGTCTCTGGTGGAAGCTGCTCTAAACTAGATTATTGTTTGTGTCTTTGTGTCTGAAGGAACGGAGATGCAGCTGTCCGACACGGATGACGGTGAGGAAGGGCCCTCTGGGATGATGGTCCGCTCCGCGGCGGCCGCCATGAGGCTGTGGGACCCGAACGGCGACGAGGTGCCGGCGGAGCGCCGGGGGACCCTCGGCTCGCCGGGTTCTCCGGGCGCCGCCGGAAGCCGCTCTTCAGACTCGGAGGAGTCGAAGACTCGGAGGCCCTTCCTGTTCGGGCCCGGGTCCAGCCCCGCCTCGGAGCTGCAGCGGGGCGCGACCTTGATCGGCTCGCTCCCCTACGACGGGGACCCGGAACTGTTCTCCTCGTGGGCCGGCCGGGGCCTTCCGGGCACGGCGCCGGACCCGACCGCCGTGCCCAGCGGATCTCGGCCGGACCCGCTGGACCCGCTGAGCCGGTTCTGCGGGGACGCCGGCAGGCGCTGCTTCGTCTGCAGCTACTGCGGGAAGAGCTTCACGTCGTCCCGCAGCCTGGAGACGCACCTGCGCGTGCACACGGGCGAGCGGCCGTACAGCTGCGCGCAATGCGGCAAGCGCTTCACGCAGTCGGGACACCTGAAGACGCACCAGAGCGTGCACACCGGCGAGCGGCCCTTCGGCTGCCAGCACTGCGGGAAGAGGTTCGCGGGCAAGCAGAACCTGAGGATCCATCAGCAGAAGCACCACGCGGAATAATACATATTTATTTTTATATATATATATATATGCACTTGTGGTAGTGTAAAGAATCCACACTGACCAGAACCTCACTGCTGGCACTGAACTATCCTTTAAGTAGATCTTCTTCTTCAGTGGAAGGCCTTTTTAAAACATTTAAAGACTCAAATGGGTACGACTCTTTCTTAAGACGTTCTAGAAGCCGGAGGCGGAGCTGAACGGGATCCAGATCAGATCCTGACCTCAAACACAGCGACCGCACGACGGACGTGAGTTCCTGCTAGGGCTGGGCGGTATGGCCAAAAATCCATTTCACGGTTTCACGGTGTATTTCACGGTATTTTTTCCCGAGTAAGCACATTCATTCATTGACGCCGAAAAGGACCGTCGTTGTTCCGAATGTAGGTGGAAAAAAAACCGGGAAGAGACAAACCGGAAGAGTCTGTCTCTTCCTGCGACGGAATTTCTTCTTGTTATGATAGTGGGCGAGCTCTACCCAGCATGCAGTTCGGCGGTGTAATTTTATAAATGTACAAGTATTAGTGTTACAAATTGTTGTGTTTTGCGCTGTTAAAGAGCGTTAGCTGTGGGTTATTAATTGTTGTTGTAAAGTTAGAACCATGACTAAAGCTAGGGCTTGCAGTATACTGGTTTCAGATTTCCATACGGTATGAATTTTTCATATACCGTCATACCGGTGGCCGCACTTTCGCAGGCAACAACATTTAATGTTCACAGCTTGGAGCTGAGGGCGCAGTGGACGGAGCTACTTGCGTCTCAGGGATAGAACTTGACTCATGGTTTGAGAGGAATTACATTGCCAAAATGCATGCTGGGTAAAGCCTGCCCACTCAGTCACACAGGAAGACTCTTCTTATGCAATGTTTTTTTTACATTCATCAAAGATTTCGTTTTGACAAAAACGAGTAAATAGATCATTTAAAATGACTTCTCATCTCGTGAGGAAGACTTTCAAATCAGTGAATAAAAAGTATAAAATAAATACACAATTGTACACTATTTGTTTTTTGTAGTCACGTGATATGTTGCAGCAAAGTGCTGTCCCATTCATATGCACACCAGTTCAAGCCCTCACAGCCTCTCACACAGCTGACGTCAGTAAGTCCCTGAGCGTTCAGGGTTTAGGGGGGGAGATTGAGATTGGGCCAGTCTCTTCCTGTGCGACTGAGTGGGCGGGCTTTACCCAGCATGCATCTTGGCGATGTAATTTCTTTCAAACCATGAGTCAAGTTCTATCCCTGAGACGTAAGTAGCTCAGACCGCTGTGTATACAGCTGTGACTGTAAACATTAAATGTTGCTGCCTGCTGAAGAATGACAAAAGTCGCTACCGCTATGCATGCGCCACTAGTATGAAGAGGTATGAAATAACTACGTTCCCCTGGGTCCTAAATCCCTCCAGGTTTAGCTTCCTAACACAACCTATGTACCAACGTTCAAACAGCTGCTGGCGGCGGACCTTTTTGGCGTCAATAAATGAATGTGTTTATTTGCAAAAATATACCGTGAAACCGCCAGAATCTTACAAAATACCGTGATATGAATTTTTGGCCATACCGCCCACCCCTAGTTGTAGCTATGCACCGGTTTGACGGTGTATGAAAATTTCATACCGTATGGAAATTTGAAACCGGGATGGACGTGCGTTCCCGCGGCTGTACGAAGCACGCAGATGTTTACCGGTTGGATCTGAACGCCGTGTGTGTGCTTTGCTTACGTTGCAGACGCAGAGGAGAGCGAGTCCGGACGCGACTTCCCAGACGAGAGGAACACCGGTGGAGGCCGAGTGTCTGGTGCAACGATACAAGTTGGTCTGCATTGAATTGGTGCCGATAAGATTTGTAAAAATAAAGGAACGTAAAAGTGAAAAAAACATTTCTCAAGCGTGAAGCTGCTTTTCTCTTGTTTTTACATCTTTTGTAAACTGAATATTTTTAGACTTTGGACTGTTGGTCTTCACTTCAATCATAGAAGTAGAACACGAGCAGGGCGGTCAGAGACCGCTGTAGCGAGCGAAACCTCCGTATAAAACCGACAGAGTTGCAGACTCACTACGACTAAAACGAGAGGTGGAGTTGTAACGTTACGACGCAAAGAAAGTAAATGTGTCAACTGCATGTGCCACTACATGTTGGCAATAGAAAGCTAGTTAGCTAACTAGCATACATGGTGGCAATAGAAAGCTAGCTAGCTAACTAGCATACATGGTGGCATTAGAAAGCTAGCTAGCTAACTAGCATACATGGTGGCAATAGAAAGCTAGTTAGCTAACAAGCATACATGGTGGCATTATAAAGCTAGCTAGCTAACTAGCGTACATGGTGGCAATAGAAAGCTAGTTAGCTAACTAGCGTACATGGTGGCATTATAAAGCTAGCTAGCTAACTAGCATACATGGTGGCAATAGAAAGCTAGTTAGCTAACTAGCATACATGGTGGCAATAGAAAGCTAGTTAGCTAACAAGCATACATGGTGGCAATAGAAAGCTAGCTAGCTAACTAGCGTACATGGTGGCAATAGAAAGCTAGCTAGCTAACTAGCGTACATGGTGGCAATAGAAAGCTAGTTAGCTAACTAGCATACATGGTGGCAATAGAAAGCTAGGTAGCTAACTAATTAATTGATTTATTTGTACACTATAACGTCCTGCTCACTTTATCTTGGTCAGAAAATGATAAAAAAAAGTAAAAGTATGAATATTGTGTGGAATTATATTTAAAAGCAACTATATATATATATATATATATATATATATATATATATATATATATATATATATATATCCTCTCTGAAACAAGGCTGTGTGTGCGTTGGACCATCCTCTGTCCCAACACATACACACACACTATACAAGAGAAGCACAAACGAAGGCCTTTCATACAATAGAACTGGTCTCTCACTGGTCCCAGTAACAAATCCACTCCTCTAGCTATGTACACGTTCAAACCACCAAGGATGTCCTTTTGACTGTTCAGTAAACTATGTTAGGCTTTTGGATTCTATCGTCTGATATTTTAATGACTAAAAGCCGTTAGTTTCATCACTTCTGTGACATTTTAAAGTTGAGATTGAATTCTGCTGATTAAGCTTGTGTGATGTCATCAGATTTAATAAAAGGCTCATTTATCGGCCACGTGGGGGCAACGTTGTCTCTGTTGTTTGTTTCCTATTTTCAGTCTGAACAATAGTCACACACACACACACACACACACACACACAGTCACACACACACACACACACACACACACACAGTGGCTGACCTAGACAAAGTCGACACTCAAATCAAGAAGTTATTCATATTTGCCACCTGCTGAAATGTTGTTTAATGGCACAGACATAACACAAGATACACTGACCTTGTGTATTTCAATGTATAATATATTATACGTGTGTGTAATATTAATATATATGAAATGCATTTATTTACATATATATATATATATATATATTAATGCATTTCATAATACTGAAATATATATATATATATATATATTATTGTTGTGACACACTGGGCCCATTTGTTGTCAGAGCACAACGTGTGTGTGTGTGTGTGTGTGTGTGTGTGTGTGTGCGCGCGCGCTCTGCGCCCAGTGTGTCACAACAATAACACCAGGCTCTTATTTTGAAGGCAGCGGTGTTCCACCGGAAGTGCGAGTGAGGAACCGGAAGTAGAGGGGATAAATAATACCCGTTGTATCGTCTTTGTGGGTTCTACCGTCCCCCGGTCTCCTAACGGTCGTTTAACGGTCTCGATGGCCGCCCTGAGCAGCAGAGCTGTGCGCGAGCAGCTCTGCGTCATCATGGCCGCCCTCACCAAGGCGGCGGTGAAGGAGATCTGCGGGGTGGTGGACGAAGGCTACGCGGTGCTGCAGCTGGAGATCAGCCGCGGCCGCCAGGAGAACGACGACCTGCGGAAGAAGCTGCACCTCATCGAGTCCATCGTGGTCCGGGGCGGCGGCGGCGGGAAGGCGGCGGAGGAACCGGGGGAACCGGAGCTGGTTCCGGTCCCGGAGAGCGGCGAGCAGGGGCGGGAAACCCCGCAGCAGCGGCGGCAGCGGCCGCGGGACGGGGACGGAGGAGGAGGCGGGGAGCTGCGGGAGGAGGTGAGCCCTCAGCCGGCCTGCGCTCTGCTTCACCCCGGTCACTTTTATTGGTGGAGATAAATACATATTATTATTATTATTATTATTATTATTAACCTGGCAGCGTCTCAAAGTAATGAAGAGGCATTTAAAGATGAGCAAGAGCTTTCTCTTAAATAATTAATTGTGAAAGTTTCTCATTGTTATTATTTCAGTTATTTTTATGACTACAATAAGCTATTATTTTTATAACTAAGTTATTATTTTTATGACAGTTATAATTTATTTAACTAGTTTATTATTTTTATGACTAAATTATTATTTTAAGTAAAAACAAATTGAAGACTTTACAATCTCAGTAAATGGTAAAAGAAATCACCATCACAAATAAGAAATTACCTTCTTTTTTTTTACAAAATAAAAACAAACATGTTTGCATGATTTTATCCAGCGTTACATCATCTCCTCATTACAACTTTAATTCAAGCTAAGGAGGAATCAGCTGACGTTTTCTCCTGATCTCAGGTTCACATGTACAAATCCATATTCCATGCGTCACTTGCCTGTTTGTAGTTGATTAATTGAAGATGATGATGATTTATTTAATATCTCCAGCTTCCAGACGTGGTGCTGATCAAAGATGAAGACTCCGACAGCAACGACGCCTTTGAGGAAGGTGAGCGTTAACGACACGCGGGGTTTCTCACCCTCTGGGTCAGGGGCCCGAAGTGGCTCACTGGAACGTGTTGCGCCGTAATTCCTAGATATTATTATATAATCTACCTGAGTAGTTTATTGGTTTAAACCTGAGTAGTTTATTGGTTTAAACCTGAGTAGTTTACTGGTTTAAACCTGAGTAGTTTATTGGTTTAAACCTGAGTAGTTTATTGGTTTAAACCTGAGTAGTTTAGTAGTTTAAACCTGAGTAGTTTATTGGTTTAAACCTGAGTAGTTTATTGGTTTAAACCTGAGTAGTTTATTGGTTTAAACCTGAGTAGTTTATTGGTTTAAACCTGAGTAGTTTATTGGTTTAAACCTGAGTAGTTTATTGGTTTAAACCTGAGTAGTTTATTGGTTTAAACCTGAGTAGTTTATTGGTTTAAACCTGAGTAGTTTAGTAGTTTAAACCTGAGTAGTTTATTGGTTTAAACCTGAGTAGTTTAGTGGTTTAAACCTGAGTAGTTTATTGGTTTAAACCTGAGTAGTTTATTGGTTTAAACCTGAGTAGTTTATTGGTTTAAACCTGAGTAGTTTAGTGGTTTAAACCTGAGTAGTTTATTGGTTTAAACCTGAGTAGTTTATTGGTTTAAACCTGAGTAGTTTATTGGTTTAAACCTGAGTAGTTTAGTAGTTTAAACCTGAGTAGTTTATTGGTTTAAACCTGAGTAGTTTAGTGGTTTAAACCTGAGTAGTTTATTGGTTTAAACCTGAGTAGTTTAGTGGTTTAAACCTGAGTAGTTTAGTGGTTTAAACCTGAGTAGTTTATTGGTTTAAACCTGAGTAGTTTATTGGTTTAAACCTGAGTAGTTTAGTGGTTTAAGTTTGTTGGTGAGTAGATTGGTTGATTGGTTCTTCTTCTCTTCTAGAAATCCCCGCGGCGGCGGCGGCGGCAGCCGGAGAGGGCCGCAGCACGAAGAGACGCTGGCCGAGCGGCGGAGACGCCGGCGGGAAGTCGTCCTCTTCGCCGCCGGCCGAGAAGCAGAGCGTGACGGTCTACAGCCTGGACTCCCCTCGCGGCGAGCCGCCGGGCTTCTCCGAGACGGAGGCCGGCGAGTCGGTCTGCTCCTACTCCTCGCAGATGGACCCGGACGTCCAGCTGGTCCACCGGGACCGCTCGCCGTTCCCGCCCGGCTCCAGCAGACCGCCGTACTTCTGCGGCGGCGGCGGCTCCTCGATCGAGTCCCCCGCCAACCGAGAGCTGGACCTCAGCCTGACGTGGACCAAACCGTCCAAGGGCCACCTTCACGGTGCGGGGGCCTTCTCTCAGTTCCACCAGAGCGAGAACCCGGACGGCGGCGACGCCTTCGGGCTCCGGATGATCAGCGTCACGGGTTCCATCTCCGCGGACTGCCAGCTGTCGGAGGGCAGCAGCTCGGCGTTCGAGTACGAGGACGGCGGCGGCGGCGCTGGCGGCGGCGACATGATGATGAACTACGCCGCCTACCGGGACCCGGCGGGGCGAGCGCAGCTCTGCGGCGGGCCGCGGGCGAAGCGCTACGCCTGCTCCGTCTGCTCCAAGTCGTACGCCAACACCCAGAACCTGGAGGTGCACCTGCGCATCCACACGGGCGAGAGGCCCTTCTGCTGCGACCAGTGCGGCAAGAAGTTCACGCAGTCGGCTCACCTGAAGTCGCACCTGAGCGTGCACTCCGGGGAGCGGCCCTTCGCCTGCGCGCTCTGCTCCCGCAGCTTCATCGTCAAGTACAGCCTCAAGCTGCACATGAAGAAATACCACGGCAGCGACTTGAACGACTGAGCGCGTCGGGACAAAATCGCCCCTTTTTTCCCCCCAGAAAGAGTTAAGCTAACGGTTTGGAAAAGTATTTATAGGTTCAAGCGCGTTCAACTTTGAGGTCCAGACGCTGCGCCGACGGGACATTTATTCATTTCAGTTGTTTTTCCCAGGCAAAAAAAAAAGCGAAACATTTGTGATTCTTCGGGTTCTGAAGTGAGACGCCTTGCGGTGGACCGAGTTGTGTTTCTGTTGGTCGAACTAAACGAGACTTTAAGGACAGTTTTCTGTTTGTTTTTCTATTCTTAAAACTCTAATTAATGAAATGGAGACAAAACAATCAGCCGAGTCCATCCTGTAGCACTTCATGAACAATGAATACCAGTTGTGTAAAAAGCTAAAACCCTGTATGAGTCGTGTGTCGTTCCTGGTTAATAAAACTGCTTCGTATCAGTTGTTACTTGAGACAGATTTGTAACGTGTCACACAAGGAAGTTCAGGGATTTAAAGATATTTAAACCCGAAGTTGAGAGGAAAACGATCAGCTGGAGCAGTAAGTATTGTTTTTAAATGGTAAGGAAATCAAAAGGTCGTTAAATGCAACGTGAAGACAAGCGTCTGGTAGATTTGTGTCTGAATCCTTTAAAGGAGCTCATACGGTTTGATGGAGACTACAGTGGTCACACGGGGAGAACAGAGATGCAGAGCGACAACGCAGAGATGCAGAGCGACTTGGAAGAGATGCAGAGATGCAAAGTGACTAGGAAAAGATGCAGAGATGCAATGTGACTAGGAAAAGATGCAGAGATGCAGAGCGACAACGCAGAGATGCAAAGCGACTTGGAAGAGATGCAGAGATGCAAAGTGACTAGGAAAAGATGCAGAGATGCAATGTGACTAGGAAAAGATGCAGAGATGCAAAGTGACAACGCAGAGATGCAAAGTGACTTGGAAGAGATGCAGAGATGCAATGTGACTAGGAAAAGATGCAGAGATGCAAAGTGACTAGGAAAAGATGCAAAGCGACAAGGAAGAGATGCAAAGCGACTAGGAAGAGATGCAGAGATGCAAAGTGACTAGGAAGAGATGCAAAGCGACTAGGAAGAGACGCAAAGCGACTAGGAAGAGACGCAAAGCGACTAGGAAGAGACGCAAAGCGACTAGGAAGAGATGCAAAGCGACTAGGAAGAGATGCAAAGCGACTAGGAAGAGACGCAAAGCGACTAGGAAGAGATGCAGAGATGCAAAGTGACTAGGAAGAGACGCAAAGCGACTAGGAAGAGACGCAAAGCGACTAGGAAGAGACGCAAAGCGACTAGGAAGAGATGCAAAGCGACTAGGAAGAGACGCAAAGCGACTAGGAAGAGATGCAAAGTGACTAGGGAGAGCTGCAAAGTGACTAGGGAGAGCTGCAAAGTGACTAGGAAGAGATGCAAAGCGACTACAGAGAGATGCAAAGCGACTAGGAAGAGATGCAAAGCGACTACAGAGAGATGCAAAGCGACTAGGAAGAGATGCAAAGCGACTAGGAAGAGATGCAAAGCGACTACAGAGAGATGCAAAGCGACTAGGAAGAGATGCAAAGCGACTACAGAGAGATGCAAAGCGACTACAGAGAGATGCAAAGCGACTAGGAAGAGATGCAAAGAGACTACAGAGAGATGCAAAGAGACTACAGAGAGATGCAAAGCGACTAGGAAGAGATGCAAAGCGACTAGGAAGAGATGCAAAGCGACTAGGAAGAGATGCAAAGCGACTACAGAGAGATGCAAAGCGACTAGGAAGAGATGCAAAGCGACTAGGAAGAGATGCAAAGCGACTAGGAAGAGATG
>JBAMJR010000292.1:447500-502500 GCA_038501785.1 Myoxocephalus aenaeus | reverse complement strand
ATAAAATACACAAGGGCGTCTGATGTATAAAAGTATAAAGCAGAACTAGTGGTTATTTCCGTGGTGAAAATGGTAACAGTTTTTATGGAGATAAGCCACGCCCCCTTTCCAGTGCAAATGAAGCGAATAATCCACAACTAGTCGTGTGTAAACTAAATCCGCTTCTCTTTCGGTGTGAACGCATTATAAAACTTTATTTCATGTTTGACGTTTGGTTATTTAATTTTTTTTATGACTTCATAATGTTTTTGTTTGCGTGTAAATGTGTCACTCAAATACAAACTCAACCAGAGTGTTAAGAGCTTTATTATTTTTTAGTATCATGCTGTGTTTCTGTGGACCTAAAGGGAACCTGCAGGTACGACAGGAGGCGGAGACAAGCGATTATGTGACGCCATCTTGTTTTGTCTGATCCTCAGTATGAAACTCAAATATATTACACTGTTTCTCACGTGTGACTAAGACGACTACAAAGACACTCTAAATGACTACAAAGAGACACAAAATGACTACAAAGACTCTCTGAATGGCTACAAAGACTCTCTGGATGGCTACAAAGACTCTGAATGGCTACAAAGACTCTGAATGGCTACAAAGACTCTCTGAATGGCTACAAAGACTCTCTGAATGGCTACAAAGACTGAATGGCTACAAAGACTGAATGGCTACAAAGACTGAATGGCTACAAAGACTCTGAATGGCTACAAAGACTCTGAATGGCTACAAAGACTCTGAATGGCTACAAAGACTCTGAATGGCTACAAAGACTGAATGGCTACAAAGACTCTGAATGGCTACAAAGACACTCTGAATGGCTACAAAGACACTCTGAATGGCTACAAAGACTCTCTGAATGGCTACAAAGACTCTCTGAATGGCTACAAAGACTCTCTGAATGGCTACAAAGACTCTCTGAATGGCTACAAAGACTCTGAATGGCTACAAAGACTCTGAATGGCTACAAAGACTCTCTGAATGGCTACAAAGACTCTAAATGGCTACAAAGACTCTAAACGACTACAAAGACTCTCTGAATGGCTACAAAGACTCTCTGAATGGCTACAAACGGACAGAGGTCCACTAACAGACCTCTCTGGTCTTCAGCATGTCCAGAGGACGGTTGTCTTTTGTCCTCTTTGCTCATGCAGTTCACCATGTGACATCATTCTGTTCCTTTTTTATTTTTATATATATCTGCAAGTAAAATCTGCACGTCTGAACCGGGTCAGCAGCTTTGTTTAAACGTTTGTTAAAATGTAAACAAAATGTCCTGCTTACTTTTTGAGATTCAGTCGCTGGCGAGTTTTTCATTGTGGTTTTGTAATAAAAACACAATCTGGACTCTGAGCATTAAAGCTGCTTTTTGTTTTTCATCGTCACATTTCATCTTTTGATAAATGTATTTATTCATTGTACACGTGCAATGGAAAATACATTTTAGCCACATAACAAGTCTACGATTGCAAACACAATAACAATGAACAATTCTTTTTATACATTTAGCCAATAAATAATTAATAAATATATCAAAAATGTTTTTTAGATGAGGTGATGTTAACTCACTATGTAATTAATCATACGGCCTCCAGATGACCCCCAAGTTGGACTTGAACCAGGTTTTAGGTTCCCACCTTTTGTAACATGTCTTTTGCTTTAATATTAATATAAAAACGTACTTAGTACTGAACCCTTTCATTCAACATTTAAGGTAAGGTAAGTTAAACAGAGTTAAGGTCATCTAATTTAAATTAAGTTAAGGTTATTTAAGGTAAATTAAGCTAAGATAAGTACATTCTATTATTATTCCCTACAGGATTACAGCAGCATTTAAAGAGCAAACGAGAGACATAGTAAAATAAATCAAAACAAGTTTTATAAATAAGTAATTAACAGTAAGAATATTAACTAAGTAAAAAAGTTTTTTTACGCATCACGAGAACGTCATAATCGACCTTCATCCAGTACTCGTTTCCACTGAGCGGAGCCTGAATGCATCACACGTGACTCGTAGTATTACAGTCGCTTCAGCTTCCTCTGGACCTCCGGCTCCTCCTCCTTCATATATATGTACTATGTGTACTATACATACATTTATGTGTACATAGTAGTTCAATGTTCATGCTTACCTCTGTTCGACTTCGTTGTCCTCGTTTTTTTGTTTGTCAATTTTTACGTTGAGAGCGACGAAAAAATATAAAATTCTCGATTTATCAGTTATTCAGTCCCCATATAACCTAACCGCTCTTCTCTCTGCTGAATATTGCTTCATCAGCAAAAAGTAAAAATAAATCTCCCAAAGCCCTCAATGATATTAAACAAGATGGAGCCGATAACGCTCATTTAATATTCCTACATCTTCAGGACTGTACATGCACACAATAAATAGCATAATGTTAATAATAACAAAATATTCCTTATTGCTTATTCTTTCTTCGGTGTATTTCTGTTGTTTTGTATTTGTTTGTTTCTTCTTCAGTTTCATTAAATACATAAAAAAGCATCAGACTGAAACACGGCTACAGAAACACAAACACACAGTTTGTCTTCATATTTCATGATTTAATGGACGATAAATATTCATTTTGACTTCACATGAAACAAAACACTTTGCAAAATACTGTAACAAATTGGCTCGTAAAACGCAGCGCCATCTACGGGCCGAAGACGGCGACGACTCGTCATCGAATCCTTAAAGTGCCGTTTGTGAATTTAGACAATTTATGATTCACCGCAGTGATCAAGACTCACTGATTCAGCTATAATGTGTTCATTAGGCCAACGGTCTTCTTCCTGTCACAGTTCCTTTATTTAAATCTAGTTCCGGCGTCGTTTTAAGTTGAATTCTTTACAGTTTTCAGACTTTAATAAAACTAAAAGTACAGTGGAATAAACAGAATAAACAGAAATAAGTGTTAGAACCAGAGTATCGTATTTCCATCGTTGGAAACGAGTGCAGTCAATGGAAGAAAAACAATTATATATATATATATTATATAGATAGATAGATAGATAGATAGATAGAGAGAGAGAGAGAGAGAGAGAGAGAGAGATATGTATGTGTGTGTGTGTGTGTGTGTGTGTGTGTGTGTGTGTGTGTGTGTGTGTGTGTGTGTGTGTGTGTGTGTGAGAGAGAGAGTGACACGGTGTGTAGTAGCTGCATTACATCACAAACAAGAGCTTATCTAAAGGTTTGATTCATTCCAGAAAATGCATATAAAATGTGTTTTCGTAACAGAAACTTTCCATCGTTTGCAGTACATGTATACGTGTTATATTAACACCTCAAAATAAAAGTATTATATAAAAAATGTTATGTTACAAACACCCAAAACGTGATCCACATTTAAAACGTGATAATCTAACGCTGCATGCTTTTGGCCACCAGTGGGCAGGATATGCTATTTGCACATCCAGCTTAATGACCGTCCCTATATATATATATATATATATATATATATATATATATATATATATATATATAAAATATTCACGCTCTTTTAGCTCCACTTTGGTCTCCACCAACCGATATCTGGCTCCTATTTTCAGCCATAAAACCAGAACCCGGAGCTGAAAGAGGCTAAAAACGGAAAGTGCAGCTTTAAATGCAAAGTAATAAGTCGTGCAGAGATGCATTAAAAATATTAGTAATATATAGATTCATTCGTTTCCTGAACCGTCCACACGTTTGGCACTTTGAGTGAATAAAAAACAGACGATTCAGAAACTCCTGATTCCCGCGACCTTTAAAGTCAAACCAGCGTTTCAAAAGAGAAACTCTGGAGGACGTTAACCCTTCATGTTACCGACGTGATGCCACGTTCACGTCAGACGAGACGAAAAGATCCGATGTTTAAGAAACATGGAAGGAAAATTCCTGTTTTAAATACTGAGACATGACAACTAGAGATGATCTTAACGACTAATAAACTAGTCGACAAAAAGTAGGAAAACATTAAAACAGTTCAAATTGAGCCCAAAATGTATATTTTAAGGCGTTAATCACTTTTTTTTTAAACCCATGTGTGTGTTGTAATATTTGATAATATGTATTATACCGTTAATCAGTATCTTAGTACCATTCTCAGTTTCAAGTTTGTTTTTTCGAGCTAGCTGGCTTTAGCCTGCTTTGTTGGTTCATAGCATGCTAGGTTGCTAACCTTGCTTTGTAGCATACATGCTAGCTGGCGGTGTCGCCATCTTGGATTTTGACCGTCGCCATGTTGTTTTTTGTAACCAGAGAACAGGAAGTGACCGTATCGGAGATTCCTCTATGACATGAACGTGGCATGATTATCACGACTAATTTACTTATTAGCTTGATCCATTCGGACAAACTGGATTTTAAAAAACAACACACATTTAAAACATTTAGACTCAGAAAGAGTTGATCTGTGAAGACGAAGGCACAGCTCATCTCTTCCTGCTTCAGGTTTTCTAAAAGTCTTGGCTTAGTTTGAGGCCCAAACGTGATTGAATTTCAAAAATAAAACTTTATAAAGTCAAAAACCGTATAAAGCCACACAGTCCTTGTTCTTCTTTACGTTTCTGAGCCACACTTCTTTTCCGGATGCAAACATTGATTCCTCTTTTCTCTTTTGAATCATTGCTTCCTCATACAAGTACAACCTTTGGTTTCAAAATAAGAGTCCAAATAAGCCTGAAGAACCCTCACGTGGAGGCAGACCCGACTCACACAGGAGTCGAACGTTTGTATGTTTTTCCCGCCAAAAAAAACTGCTTTTATGAATTGCTAAACTAAGCTAAGCTAAGCTAAGCACGTCCTGAATATCCAACACCACTTTACAGAAAAGGGTACATTTTGTCAAAAGATGCTAAAACATTTCTTTAAAATGAACCTCATGAGTTTGATATTTTGGATATTGTTGGACCAATTTGCATTTTTATACTTGTTAAATATTCCACCAGTATTCACAGTATGATTTATTCATTGCTATTAAAAAACAGTGTAATCTGCTTTATATTTCCCCTCACTGTAACAATGTGTTAGCAGCCAAATATATTACATTTGTATTTTTTAGATCTAATAAACGCAGTAAACTCCACCCGTCTGCTACGCCCTGCAGGAGAAATCAAACCTCCTGTCTGTTTTAATGTTTCAGCTGCTTGTTAGGTTTAAAGCCAACATGACCCTGTAATATAATAATAATAATAATTATTATTATTCTGTGTCTGCACTGCTGGCTGATATAAAAGGCACTTAACAGATGAAGAGTTTTACTCCAAAACAAAAGTCTGGACCTGAATGTGACGATTTCATGTTTGAAATAGAGAAGAAACGGGGCTTTATTACCTGCTGCTCTCAAAGGGGACGTCACTCAATTCATCACGTTTATTTGAGATTAACAACATCTCAGTATCTATTAATACTAATGAGGTAGGATTATGCATGATTATCCTTGGCCCCGCCCACCGACCTGTCAACCAGGTGACGTCAACAAACTAAACGTCTCCGTCATCACCTTCGTCATTTTAAAGAAGGAAACCCTTTCTAGTCAGAACTCCATCCGGGAAGCCATGATTCAGATTTTCACAATAAAACCGGAGCCAGTGCAGCTGAACTGTACTGTTACTTTCTTTTTGGAATAAAACTCTTCATTCCTCAGGAGAAACATCGGCATTTATCTTCCTGAATTAACGACTTCCAGGTCGATCAACTAGAACTTCAGGTATGTGTTGTGCATTTTGTTTTGAAAGTCACCGCTCTTATTTTGAAAAGAAGTGGGGCTTTTACAGCGACGCTCGTTTGGTCACTTTGGACCGCTCAAAAAAGCCAAGTTCAACTATTAACAATAGAAGATACGTTTACATTATGTCAGACAAACATCAGGTACATTTGGATGTTTTATATTTGATACTTGTTTATGTTTCATAGCTAAACTACACTAACGTGTTCGAGCTCCTTCAGCATTTTGACAACAAGCACATCGTCTGATTTTTAAACTTTTATACTCCGGGAAAATCCAAACATGATTTTGTAAAATGCATCACATGCTGACTTTCCCGGAGTCTTTCGCTTTGGATTTAAAAAGGTTAAAAAGCTGAAAAGTTTTGATTTCAAACGGTTTGAAAGTTCAGCCCTCGTGGTCGACGCATCTCGTCGCTTCACGTTCAGAAAGGTTTTAATTTGCTGTCGTCAAACGTTTTCCGGAGCTCGGTGCAGCTTTAAGTGCGGCGTCATGCAGACGGCAGTCAAAGGGTTAAATACTCCACTGAGTCCATCGGACTCTTCCAGTCTGTCGACCTGGGAAACCTTCTCCTGAAGCTTCTTCTACTCGTTTCTTGATGTGATGTCCTGAGAAAATATAAAAATAACAGAATCATAAGAATCTGTTATTGTTGACACGATTAGAGAAAAGCTTCTTCGATTGGGACTCACCTCGGTCTTCGCCTTCCTCCACTCGGCCATCGGCCCCGACTTCGTCACGACTGAAAGAGACACCAGAGATGTTTTAACACTAAAATGACATTTTAATACAAACAAAAACTACTTTCTGAAACGTCCGACGGTGGAAATAAGATTCTGGGTTTGAGAAAAACAATCTGATACGACATTTTCCGTCTCAAAGTTGTGGGTCCTATCTTTTTATTTCCAAAGTCTCTAGACATCACGTGACACTTACGCATCAACGCCGAGATCGCCGCCAACGAGGTCGCGGCGACGGTCGCGCTCCACAAGAGACTCCTGCAGGAAAAGAGAGAAAGAAACAGGAAGGGCGAGTCAGGGAGAGGACAAGGTGCAGGTCGGACTTCTGTTTGGACGCATCAAATCGAATCAATCAAGATGAATTGTATAAATAGTATCAATCGTATAAATCGAGATGAATTGTATAAATAGTATCAATCATAGAAATTGTATCAATCATATAAATCATAGAAATTGTATCAATCGTATTAATTGTATAAATAGTATCAATCGTATAAATCGAGATGAATTGTATAAATAGTATCAATCATAGAAATTGTATCAATCATATAAATCATAGAAATTGTATCAATCGTATTAATTGTATAAATAGTATCAATCGTATAAATCGAGATGAATTGTATAAATAGTATCAATCATAGAAATTGTATCAATCGTATAAATCATAGAAATTGTATCAATCGTATTAATTGTATAAATAGTATCAATCGTACAAATCATATAAATCGTATGAATCGAAATCATATGAATTCTATTAATCGTATAAATTGTGCGTGCGTTTAGAAATAAACTTTTGGTTTTAAAGTATTTCCACAGATTGTCTGTTTCAAGGGATTCAAACATTTTACCCCGAGTATAGAGCAGTGAGGATGAAGATGGTGAAGATGAAGAGAAGAAGAGTCTTCATCGTTAACCCTGAAACACAAACACAAACGAATACAGTCATCCTCTGCGATATCACGACTAAAAAGTTTATTTTAAAAACAACAAGTTCTGAGCAGCGTTCACATGAGCGGGTGAATAAAGAGTCTGCAGCTCACCTGCGTGCTCAGGTGAGGCCTGACAGCTGCTGCTGTAGTAAGGCGAGGGAGGCGGGACTTCAGAGAGGCCGCCCAGCGACGGGGGGAACTGCTCCTTTGATTGACAGATCTCAGAACAAATCTCCTCCTGGATGAGCATCTTCGGGGCCGGGGCCACTTTGTCGGGAGGGGGCGGGATCTCAGTGTGATCTGAAAGACAACTTTTTTTAAATGAGATATATATATATATATATATATATATTTGCAACATTTAGGTAGCCTGTACATGTCTCATTCGGCGTTTAGTTGTAGTTAGCTCCACCCTCTTTTGTCACTTCTGGTTCCAAAAACCAAGATGGCTACCCCTTCGTAAAAACACCAAGATGACGACCCCTAAAAAGCAAGATGGCGACCCCTGGGTAAAAACACCAAGATGGCGACCCCTGGGTAAAAACACCAAGATGACGACCCCATAAACACCAAAATGACAACGCCTAAAAACCAAGATGGCGACCGCTAAACACCAAGATGGCGACCCTTAAACACCAAGATGGCGCCCCCTAAAAAGCAAGATGGCAACGGTTACAATGGTCTCTTCCATTTGATCGCCTCGTGGCTCATCTTGGGGCTCCTCCCTCCATCACCCACCGTAAGTGAAGCTGCGGCTGTCGTCCAGCTCGGTGCTGTAAAACCTAGACCAGGTGGACTCGTCCAACGAGGCCGGGCCTTCCTGGCTGGTCCTGGTCCAGTCCTGGTCCTGGTCCTGGTCTTGGTCCAGGATCTGGTTTTGGTTCTGGCCTGTCCTGAACACGCCTCCGAAGACCTTCTCGTCCAGCCAGGACTGGCAGCTCTCCGTCACGTCGCTCAGCAGGCGAGCCAGAGAGCTGCGAGGTCGCCGCCGCCGCCGGAAAACCCTGAGAGGAGAGAGTTTAGTTAGAACGTCCACTAAACTACAGAACGACTGGTGCTCAGAGGATCTTTGTTCTCACCGGACCAGGTTCTCCTTGTAGGACACGCTGGCCTTGCAGGGCGTCAGCGACACGTTGCCGTCTCCGTCCCAGGAGAAGCTGTCCTCGGTGACGCTGTAGTACCCGTTGGTGAGGAGGCGCGGCGAGCGCCGGCAGGAGCTCGGGTCGCCGCCCTCCACGGATGGGTAGCAGACGTAGGAGGAGTCGGGCGAGAGGAGCGACACGTCGAGGCTGAAGGAGACGCAGGGACGTGAACCCATGAGCACCAAGATGACGACCGCTAAACACCAAGATGGTGACCTCTAAACACCAAGATGGCGACCCCTAAACACCAAGATGACGACCCCTAAACACCAAGATGGCGACCCCTGAAAACCAAGATGGCGACCCATGAAAACCAAGATGACGACCCCTAAACACCAAGATGGCGACCCCTGAAAACCAAAATGGCGACCCCTAAACACCAAGATGATGCCTCCTAAAAACCAAGATGGCGACCGCTAAACACCAAGATGGCGACCCCTAAACACCAAGATGATGCCTCCTAAAAACCAAGATGGCGACCGCTAAACACCAAGATGGCGACCCCTAAACACCAAGATGGCGACCCCTAAACACCAAGATGGCGACCCCTAAACACCAAGATGGTGACCTCTAAACACCAAGATGGCGACCCCTAAACACCAAGATGACGACCCCTAAACACCAAGATGACGACCCCTGAAAACCAAGATGACAACCCCTGAAAACCAAGATGGCGACCCCTAAACACCAAGATGGTGACCTCTAAACACCAAGATGGCGACCCCTAAACACCAAGATGGCGACCCCTAAACACCAAGATGACGACCCCTGAAAACCAAGATGACGACCCCTAAACACCAAGATGGCGACCCCTGAAAACCAAGATGGCGACCCCTGAAAACCAAGATGGCGACTCCTAAACACCAAGATGGCGACCCCTAAACACCAAGATGGCGACCCCTGAAAACCAAGATGGCGACCCCTAAACACCAAGATGGCGACCCCTAAACACCAAGATGACGACCCCTAAACACCAAGATGGCGACCCCTGAAAACCAAGATGGCGACCCCTGAAAACCAAGATGGCGACTCCTAAACACCAAGATGGCGACCCCTAAACACCAAGATGGCGACCCCTGAAAACCAAGATGGCGACTCCTAAACACCAAGATGGCGACCCCTAAACACCAAGATGGCGACCCCTGAAAACCAAGATGACGACCCCTAAACACCAAGATGGTGACCTCTAAACACCAAGATGACGACCCCTAAACACCAAGATGGTGACCTCTAAACACCAAGATGGCGACCCCTGAAAACCAAGATGGTGACCTCTAAACACCAAGATGGCGACCCCTAAACACCAAGATGACGACCCCTAAACACCAAGATGGTGACCTCTAAACACCAAGATGGCGACCCCTGAAAACCAAGATGGTGACCTCTAAACACCAAGATGGCGACCCCTAAACACCAAGATGACGACCCCTAAACACCAAGATGGTGACCTCTAAACACCAAGATGGCGACCCCTAAACACCAAGATGGTGACCTCTAAACACCAAGATGGCGACCCCTGAAAACCAAGATGGTGACCCCTAAACACCAAGATGACAACCCCTAAACACCAAGATGGTGACCTCTAAACACCAAGATGGCGACCCCTGAAAACCAAGATGGTGACCTCTAAACACCAAGATGGCGACCCCTGAAAACCAAGATGGCGACCCCTAAACACCAAGATGGCGACCCCTGAAAACCAAGATGGCGACCCCTAAAAACCAAGATGACGACCCCTGAAATCCAAGATGGCGACCCCTAAAAACCAAGATGACGACCCCTAAACACCAAGATGGCGACCCCTAAAAACCAAGATGACGACCCCTGAAATCCAAGATAGCGCCCCCTAAGAACCACGATGACGACCCCTAAACACCAAGATGGCGCCGCCCTCCACGGACGGGTAGCAGACGTAGGAGGAGTCGGGCGAGAGGAGCGACACGTCGAGGCTGAAGGAGACGCAGGGACGTGAACCCATGAGCACAGAACCTCCACAGGGCATCGCCCACAGCAAGACAATTGTCTTTTTGTATTGTTTTATACAATGTCCAGTTTAAATATTCAAATGAGGAATTATGTAATGGTGACTTTTGCTGAATTTAAAAGAAATCTACAGACGCAAACTGAGAAAAGTTGTAAAATAAAATAAATGATTTCCTCTAGTTTGAAAGACGTTATGGAAGAAAAATAGAATGAAATCTCAACTAGAAGTAAATAAATAATAATACAAGAAAATAAGAAAATACATTCAGTCTTTTACCTCTGACAGGAGTGACTGGCTCTCAACCTCCGTTTGATTGGTGAACCTGAAACACAGAACATGTGAGTGTGTGTGTGTGTGTGTGTGTGTGTGTGTGTGTGTGTGTGTCGTACTTGTGACCGCTCCAGAGAAGAACAGAGCCATGTTTGTCTTGTCGCCTGTGAAGAGAATCAGAAACACGACACAGAATAAAGATTATTAATAAAGATTCACTGAAATTAAACGTATTAACTAAGTTAATTCTTCCAGAGTTGATCCTGTGAAGTCGCCGGTTGGCTTTCAGTTTTTCTGTGTTCGGTGTTGTGGACGAAGAAAAGAAAAGAGAGAAACAAGAGAAAGAAAAGAGGGAAAGAAAAGAGAGAAACAAGAGAAAGAAAAGAGGGAAAGAAAAGAGAGAAACAAGAGAAAGAAAAGAGGGAAAGAAGAGGCCGTGACTCTGAGCTCATGTTTCCTGTTAACTCTTCATCTGCTGAGAGGAACCACAGAGTTAACCAGCTAACCTCTGACCTATTTATAATAATAATAATAATAATAATAATAATAATAATAATAATAATAAATTCTACGAGCCCAGATGAAGAGTTTGACTTAAAGACGAAAACAATCATGCTTTTGTTTTTTTGCTCATCATGAAGACGATCTTCTATCTAAATAAAGGACAGTAACGAGTATTTTACGATCTTATAAATAATATTTATTATTTAATAAATAATACATTTAATACATAAATAATACATTTATTTAATAAATAAATAAATGTAACATGAATCAAAAACAGCTGATAGACTTGTCTGCTCCCATAAAGATGTTGTTCTGCTGAACTGGGTCAGCGACTGTTGGTCTGTGACCGGGAACAAAGGGTGTGTGTGTGTGTGTGTGTGTGTGTGTGTGTGTGTGTGTGTGTGTGTGTGTGTGTGTGTGTGTGTGTGTGTGTGTGTGAACTGAAGAATGCTCCCCGAGGTTTGAAAGCAGAGTAACGGTCGGAACTTTTAGACTTTGATATTTCTTCTGGAAAACCTTTTTTATATTAATACAATGAAAGCTTAAATACTCCAGTAATAAAATGTAACTGAGTACATTGAATGAATATTTGTACTTTACACGGTTCCAAAAGGGTTCTTTGTGAGACTGAGGGTTCCAGTAAGAACCCTTTTTAGAAAAAAGAGTTCTTCCTTCAAGGAACGCCCACAACGCAGAACCAACACCAGCAGAACCTCTGACTGGGAACCAGGATGGTTGAGCTGCACCACATCAGCCCTTTAGGGTTCTCCACGAAAACCTTGGACCTTTAAAGGGTTCTCGGTAGAGAGAGAGAGAGAGAGAGAGAGAGAGAGAGAGAGAGAGAGAGAGAGAGAGAGAGATTTTAATAACCCAAAATATTTCCAATTATATACGAAAAACCTCTTAACTGAAAAAAAAGGTTCATTTTTATTTACTATCAATAAAAATATAATATTTACAAACTATTGTACTTCCCTACCTTCAGGGCTTAACAATAGTAAGAATGCATTTATTACATTATTAATCCCCCCCTCTATCTGTCACATTGGACCAGTCCCACCCGGCTTTCCCAGCATGCTTTGCAGCAGCAGGCTCTGCTGGAGCTGCTGATGTTGGAGGAAAACGCGTCACCGGAAACACGGAGATGGACCGAACCATTCCTCCATCACACACACACACACACACACACACACACACACACACACACACACACACACACACACACACACATATATATATATATATATATCCCATAAAGTTGAAGCAGGTTTCTCTCCTATTTTAAGGTATTTTGTATTATTATTTAAAACTATATTAATGTGTTTATTGTCGTTACTGTTCAGTCTCAATAATATTATGTTAGTATTCATATATATATATATATATATATATATATATATATATATATATATATATATATATATATATATATATATATAGAGGATATTTATAGCTGAACATTGCTGACATATTTCCATGATGACGCGTCCTGCATTATTATCAGAGGTTATTAATAACATGTGTATCGCAGCGAAGAAATATTATAATAAAACTGTTTGCGTTTTCAATAATGAACATAAAGGAAGTTATTTTATAATTTATGACCAAATAAGTAAGAAGTGTTGTTTGTTTGCATGAAATCAAAATGGAATCAAATGATTTCAGACGCTTCAAACTGGTGATTTGACTCGTTTTCATGTTTTCATGTTTTCATGTTTTCATGTTTTCATGTTTTTATGTTTTCATCTCTGCAGGAAACGGACAAAGAAACAACTCACCGGGGAGTTTCCTCCAGGTTTCTCTACCGGAAGTGAAGAAACCACCCGACTCTTCTTCTTCTTCTTCTTCTTCTTCTTTATCCTCTTCTTCTTCTTTATCCTCTTCTTCTTCTTTGTATCCTCTTCTTCTTCTTTTCTTTAGTCTTTGCTTCCTGCAGCCCGGAGCTCCGCAGCTGTCTCCTCGGCCACACACCGGAAATACCAGCGGCTGTCAAGTTAAAACACCATGTGACAGCTTCCGGTCAGGGCTTTTCAGAGTAAAGGCGGGACGGTGGGTTTTACCATTTGAAATAAGCACAGCTTTAAAGGGATCTACACGGAACAATGTGTTTAAAATATTAATAATAAAAACTTTATTTATATAGCACCTTTAAAAACAAAGTTTACAAAGTGCTCTACAGAGAATAATAGCATAGTTATAACTTAAATACCGTTAAACAAAAAGGAACATAAAGGCAATGAATACAACAAAACCAAACAAATAAATAAAACATACAAACAAAACCAGGGGAACAAAAGAACTGCATAACGGATCATAAAAGGACATAAAAGGACGACATGACTTACAAGCAATTCTTTAAGAATGTGTTTTAAGAAGTGATTTGAAAGAAGTTATTGATTCTGCGAGCCGTATCTCCTCCGTATCGTTCCAACTGATTGTTGCAAGATTCATGATTGTTACTGGAATCCACGTATGTGTGGCTGGATGTGCATTTATTTTACTGCATGAGTCAGATTACAGATGTGAAACAGATGTTGGAGGAGAGGCCAAGAACTAATGAGGTAACTATAAAATAATTAAATAATAATGAAGTTTACACTCATTTATATTTCATACTTATCTTTTATCATGTTTTTGTGTGATTTTAAAAATATATTTGTTCTGTTTCTCTGCTGTGAAACCACTTTCCCTTTAAGAAAGTATTGACTGAAAACTGAAGAAAATAAATAAATATGTGAAACACAATCGTGTACAAATAGAATTGAGGACGCTACGTGTAAAAGTGTATTTAACTGTATCCACTAGTATGTTGAAGCCTGTCATCATCTCTCTCAACAGGAATCTTATATTTCATTTAATGCAATCTTTGTATTATGGTAATTGTTCACAACCTTTAGTATGTATGTTGCATCTGGGCTGCATCCCATGTTTATTTTGAAGGGGGAATACCGTAACTTCCGGTGAAAGCCTGACCTGATTGGTGCAGCTTTGAATAATTGATGGCATGAGACTTCCTCCAAAATCACACAGTTAACATATCCCCAAACCCTTCTGCGCGCATTTGTGAATCTTTCTGTGCGCATGTGCCATTATTGAGACTGATCTGACCCTATAGCATTTCAGTGTTTGACTTTACCACTTGTGTTGAAGTTGCTGACTCTTGTTTGAAGATAAATGGCCACAGTCTTTTTTCATAAAATAAGATAAGATAATCCTTTATTAGTCCCGCAGTGGGGAAATTACAGGATTACAGCAGCATTGCTCACAAGTGAATAAAAGAATAATAAAATATAAACAAGTAATATAAATAAATAAGCAGTAAAACAGTAGAGAAGAATATTAATATACAGACTGAATAGAAAAAGTATATATAAAAAAGTACTTAACGTATTGCACGTAATATTGCACGTAATATTGCACCAGGCGAGTGATAAAGTGACCAAGTTCAGTTCAAAAAAGTGTTCAATTGTCAAAGTTCAAAGTTGTCTACTGGGAGCTCAGCTGGTTGTGCAGCCTGACCGCAGCGGGAAGAAAAGACTTGCGGTTCCTCTCCCTCAGACACCGGGGATGAATCAGCCGGTGACTGAAGGAGCTGTGCAGCGCTGCTAGAGCGTCCTGTATGGGGTGGGAGGCGTGGCTTATCATGGACGAGAGCTTACTCATCATCCTCCTGTCCCCCACCACCTCCACACAGCCGTGGATTGGCCATAGGGAGTACCGGGAGTTTTCCCGGTGGGCCGGTCAGTAATGGGCTGGCAGTGGCTGAACTTTTTTTTTTTTTTTTTATGTAAAGACGCATAAGAGGCCCAGTGGCCCTATGATAGGCCCAGTAGTCCCGCACACGCATTTTCCAGACCCCCCTCGCAGATCTGCTTTTTCACAATTTTTATAATTACAAATCAGGTCACCAGAGTTAAAGTGTTTTAAATACACTTTCTTCAAGCCCACTGTCCAATTTGTTCAAATATGCTTTACCTATTTTTTTCTGTCAGTGTTTATGGTTTATTGTCCTTGCTTTTCTTTTTTTGAACACTTATTTATGGAAATTTTCAGATTAAATTACATCAAATAAGAGACAAGGAGACAATGAGCCATTTCATATTATACAGTTAAAAGTAATGAAACACTGATTACCCTTCAGCTATTTTTTAACCATCACCCTCAACAATCAACAAGTAACCCCAAATGGCAGACAGTTTTCCGCTGCGAGGATGGCACACTTCGAAAGTGGCTTTCATACAGTCAGGGACGTCTTTCACAGGGAGTTCTATTTGTATTTGTATGAGTATTTGTATAAATAAACACTCTTGAATCTTAAATCCTTTCTCCAGTATCCTTCTTAAGAGCAAGTGAGCAACATACTGTGTAGTCATCGTTTATTTTATTCAATGCTCCAGAATATCAAGGGATATTATTCAGTATAGTAGTGTTATTAAGGGCTTGTGTGATTATATGTACAGTACATCAACGGACCGAGTTGGCACAGTATCTGTGCGCGGATTGTGGTGGGTCAGTCTGGACCAAAAAGTCCAGGGCCGAATTTTTGTCCCAGTCCAGGACGCCCCAGCACGCTGCTGGCCTTCTTTACCAGCTTGTCCAGTCTCCTCCTGTCAGCTGCTGTGATGCTGCTGCTCCAGAAGACCACTCCATAAAAGATGGCTGATGCCACCACAGAGTCAAATAAGGTCTTCAGGAGTGCTCCCTGCACCCCAAAAGACCTCAGTCTCCTCAGCAGAAAGAGTCTGCTCTGTCCCTTTTTGTAAAGAGCGTGTACGTGGTCGGACCAGTCCAGTTTGTTGTTCAAGTGGACACCCAGGTACTTATAAGATTTGACGATCTCAATGTCCAGTCCCTGGATGCTCACCGGTACCGGAGGAGAGCGTTTACCCCGGCGGAAGTCCACCACCAGCTCCTTGGTCTTACTGGAGTTTATCTGGAGGCGGTTCCGCTGGCACCATCCTAAAAAGTCCTGATTTAGTTCTCTGTATTCCCTGTCATCGTCTGCGGAAATGAGGCCAACGATTGCAGAGTCGTCAGAGAACTTTTGCAGGTGGCAGTTGGCAGAGTTGTGGTTGAAGTCCGAGGTGTAAATGGAGAAGAGGAATGGAGCCAGAACGGTTCCTTGTGGGGCCCCCGTGCTGCAGGACACCCGGTCTGACTCACACTCCCGTATCCGCACATACTGTGGACGGTTGGTGAGGTAGTCCAGGATCCATGCAGTCAGGTGGTGGTCCACCCCGGTCTGCTCCAGCTTGTCCCTCAGAAGTAAAGGCTGGGTGGTGTTGAAGGCACTGGAGAAGTCGTAGTCTCTCGTGCATTAATATCTCTATGTCTGCCTATTAAAAGGTGGGCTCTGCGTTTGATGTACCTGTTGCCATGGTGAGTCGTGGAGACTGAGCTCCATTGATGATGAAAAAACTCAGAGGTGATTGAACAAACTTCGATCGGCTGTTCTAAAACCGAAAATTCAGAGTTCAGGTTTAGTTAACTCAGAGATAAGGGTTAGATAACTCAGAGTTCATGGTTAGGTACCTATATTTATATAAGAGCTTTAGGTAAGAGCTTTAATAAGGAACTCCTGAATCTGACCAACAAGTCCTGTGAAGGAGGCAGAGTTTGAAGACTCGGGGAAGACCCATCCATATCCCTGGCAGACGCTGCTGGGGTCAAAAAGCTCCCCTGCTCTTTGTCATGAGATGGTTAATTAGCTGCATCTAGTGGACAGGTAATGGAACTACACGGTCTGATCAGTGACTTTTGACCAGGTGTCTTGGTGATTTGGTGTTGTAGAGGAAAAGCACTTTGCTGCAACATATCACGTTGCCATGACTACATAAAGAAATATTGTGTACAACATTTATTTTATACTTTTTATTCCCCGATTTGAACGTCTTCAGACTATTTCCTCACAAGATGAGACATAATTTAAAATAATCTATTTTCTCGTTTTTGTTAAAACAGTTTCAATAACAAAACGAAATGTTTGATGAATAAATCTGTGTAATAAATGTATATATACTGTATATTGTCGCGGAAAAATAACTCTATGTCTCGGGAGGAGAATTCAAAGGTGTTAATCAGATGAGACAAACAAACAGAGTTCCTCTGGACAAGACAAAATGCCTCTGTCAATTTATTAAATGCTTGCAAGCAGGAGGAAAACCCAACAGCCAAGAATCGTCAATATCTGTCAGGGTTTCCACAAAATATCATTGTTCAAACAGTCAGTTATATACTTTTCAAATGATTATCCCTTTAAGACCATCTCATCTCTCATTGGTTCCCACTACTCGAACATACGATTTACATTGAACTGTGCGTTCCACGTCGACACATACATTGAAGATCTTCCACGTTGTTTGTACTTTGGCCTGATCAGAACCATACGTTCAACCAATCCCCTGTCTTCACATACATCAAATCATGTAATAAAAAAATGACTAGAGTCTTATGTCAGCATATTTGTCAATCGCTTCTCCGTGTTTTGTACCTTTGAACATTCTGTCACTAAGTAGGTAGCACTTCTGAGTTCTTATCAGCTGGTTTGAACCAGAGTAGCTGCTTGAACCTGACACCCATGTTATCAGTCCCTCCACGTCTTACTTGTATGTTACTTATTAATCTGAACATACATTAGTATTAAGATCTCATGTACATACAGAAATGTATTAAAAATACAGTACATACATATTTTCCCATCACAATATATATATATATATATATATATATATATATATAATTTCTGCTTGCATTCCTCTGATTTCATGTGTTTTTATGTTCCATCTTTAATCCTTAATGTTTTTGTCTAAATGTAATTTATCAATATTTATCAATAAATTAAATGAAATGTAATGTAATATTCGGGCTAAACGCCCACGTGCCTCTTTGTTTACCTTTCTTTTTACGTCTCTATGCTTCCATTTGTAACTGCGTGTTTAACGTCACATTACTATGAATTGTGGGTAATTCCCTTGTGCAAAGTCAGCATCTAATGCTGACTTACGGAAAGGGTTCATAAAGGATTCAACATATCTGAGAGACTGAAACACTCGTCGGTGTGACAGCGGGACAGAACTAAACCCTCACGGAGAGGGAGAAGCCTCAAAGTCCATGAGTCCGTGAGGTGGAGAGTGGGATTGGACCCATGACTCAGCTACAGGTGAGGGAGAGTAATGAGGAACTAAAACCACCTCTGATAGGTTGACATCTAACACCTGTTTGACAGGTTCTGACGTCACACTGGTATTTATGGTGGACTTTGACTCTGAAGAGATGAGGGTGTGACGGCGTCCTCAGATCAAATGCACACAGACACCAGGACAGGAGGACACAAACAGCTTCTTCTCTCCAGAGGTTCCTCCACACATGAAGGTGAACGCGTCTGTAAACTGACCTGAGTCAGTTCATCAGGTGAGAATCCTACCAGAGGAATCTGGACATGTTTGATCATCAGATCACTTTGATCACTTTGTGTTCTTCCTCTCTTTAACTGGAGAATAGAACGGGGTTTAAAAATATATAATTGTTATATGCAGAAGAATTTCTCTCTGAGATAAAGAACAATGATTTTTAGAAATATAATGTTAATGTTTCTCAAGTAGTTTCAACAGGAATTTGTAATCTGAGTTCACGTCATCAGTGAAAAGTACAAAGTGCAATCTGAACTGATTATAGATTAGATTAGAACACTTTATTACAGGTTGGATCAACATGAGTTATTTTTTAACTGTTACCACTCTGAATGTTTACAACAGCGATTGTCAACCACTGTGCCGCGGCACACCAGTGTGCCGTGAGAGATCATCAGGTGTGCCTTGGGAAAATGTCCAATTTCACTTAATTGGTCCAAAAAAATATTATTTAGTTGCCGCAAATGATTTTCCATTGTTGAGCGTCTGAGCTGCAATATAGTGTCTGGCAGAGTAATATAGAACAGGTCTGCACCTTGTTCTGCTATTAAACAAACTAAACAGCCGTATGGTATTGATCGCATCTACACAGCATGTCATTTCTGGGTCGCGTCTACAACTCTGCTCTGTGTCGCGCACGCGGAGTTCTGCCCGATGCGCTGCACAGGTGAGACACAGCGGAGAGAGAGAGGCGAAAAATATGTCGCGTGCTTTTCACAATGGGATTTGCTGCTGAAGCTATCAGTATTTTAAGCTATGAGCTCTCACTTTTAAAGCCCAACAGTTCATGTGTTTGCAGGTCAAGACAAACAGCCTGGAGCTCCATACATGACGTTTATGACTCAGAGAGGCTCTGGAAATATTCTTCCAAAAGCCCTAAAAACACCCTGCAGTGATAAAGCCTGCTCACTTTGTGGTCGTCATTAAAATAAATGAACACCGTGTTTCCTTTAAGTCAGTATTTATCAAACTGGGGCGGTATTTATTACAGGTGTAATATCTTTATTACAGGTATTTATTACAGGTGGGGGCAAGAGGAAATGTTCACAGTCCGCCGTTAACAGGTTACGCTGCGCATGCGCCAATTCTTGGCATTTCGCCAAAAGCCGATCTTTATGAGATCTCTGTGAGGTCTTTCTGCTGTTGTGTCTCTCATCATGGAGCATGAACTGAGAGCCGTATCAAATCTACAACCCCGTTTTAAAAAGATGTGTAGAGGAAAGCAGCTCTAATACTGATACAACCTGATGCTCACACATCTGCACTCATTCTATTTTGTTTTGCAATAGCTTATTGTTTTCCACAATAAGCTATTTAGTAGTAACTAAATATTAGTTCTTTTTTGCATAACTTTATTTTAATTTTTCTAACAAAGTGATAACACTTTTTTTTTGTCTGATGGAGCAATCTGGTTTACTTGAAGCACTGAATACTCTTCCTTGCCAGTAGGTAGCGCAATAATGATCTACCATACATGCTGTGTTATGCTACAATGTGACATTTTGTAACTTTTTAGGTTGTTGGTGTGCCGCGGGATTTTTTTATTGTAGAAAATGTGCCGCGGCTCAAAAAAGGTTGAAAAACACTGGTTTACAACATCTTAACAACCCTGACACGCCCTCGGTTCACTAGTGGAGTCCTGTTGGCTCAGGTCATATCTAGATCAGCAGATAGACTTCTCTGCTCCCGACGCGTTTAGATCCAGTTTTACGCATGCGTAATTGTCAGTTATTGTTTGTGTTATACTCAAAAACGGTTGCTCCCCAAAGTGTATGTCTCAAAATTAATTAATACAACTCAAAGGTAAAGTAGATGATGTGGATATTTAGGGAAAGCTCTACACAGTGTTTCTCTCAGTAAATCAGTGCAACTCTGGACATCCAATATGAGAATAAAGTTTAGTGCTCAATAATGTGACCATGTTCCACATTTCACTGTTCTGAAGGCCGTGTCCAAAAAGCAAAGTTTTCTTAATTTCTGTTGTAGGCTAGCTGTTGGTAGGCCATTTTCGTCGTTGCTGCATGCTACGCTGCTGTGCTCCGCTCCGTTTCGGACAAACACCGGACAGTGTGTTGTTGTTGAGTGTGAAACAGTGTGAAGCGAAAAAGCGTCGTCGGGCCTGTACCTCAGGAAACATGCACATGCCTGTAGTTAATCCTCACATGTGCATTACGCAATCAAGCACTGATTCATATTCTCCTTTAAGAGGCTGATTGTAAGTCAATATGTACGGCATGATTAATATTCTTTCATTACAGGATTTTAAAATGTAAGAATTGTAAATTCATGAAACGATATATTTTGTATCTTGACAGAGATGGAGAAACCTAAGATGGTCTTCTTAAGAACTTTGGAGGATTTAGGAGCCGAGGAGTTTAAAACATTCAAGTGGATCCTGCAGCAGGAGGAGGTCCTAGAAGGCTTCCCAGCAATCCCAATGTGTCGACTGGAGGGTGTAAACCGGATGGAAACTGTGGATCAGATGGTCAAGATCTACAGTATAAACACTATTAAAGTGATCCGGATAGTTTTAAAGGAGATGAATAAGAATGATCAAGTGGAGAAGTTACCCAAAACCATCTCAGAACCTGAAGGTAATTCATGGTATGAAGATCAAAGTGACATATTACAAAGACTTAGCATAAGGTTGTGATTAGCAAAGCACGAAATGTCTCAACTTGATCCTCAGAGATAGACTCAAGTCTTGTGCTGCTCCTTATAGACCAAGCGACCAAAGAAGGACATGCAATGTCTCACAGAAGAAAAAGCAACAATACAAAGGCAGACAATCCTGTTTGTGTTGTCTGTAATGTTTAAGATCAGCACACTGGAGTGACTGTGAGATACTGTTGGACGTCATTAATTCCCTCTGAACTTAAGTAATAAACCTTCTGGTTATTTAGAAACCACAGAGTTCATGGACACATGAAGCACAACATGTCAGTTGTTGTTAAATGATATGAAGTCATTTTGCAATCATGAACCTATTCAAAGCCTTTGGTTATTAAATGAGATGAAGAGATTTCATTAATACAGAAATGTGTACACTTGTGAGAAATTACTCTCATTCACTAACAACTCCTCATTGATTTTAATCTTTGTTTTATTCTTGCAGATATTAGTTCTGCAGTTTGTCAGCGTAAGCTCAAATCTAACCTGAAGAAGAAGTTCCAGTGTGTGTTTGAGGGGATCGCTAAAGCAGGAAACCAAGCCCGCCTGAACCAGATCTACACAGAGCTCTACATCACAGAGGGAGGGACTGCAGAGGTCAATGATGAACATGAGGTCAGACAGATTGAAGCAGCATCCAGGAAATCAGACAGACCAGAAACCACCATCAGACAAGAAGACCTCTTTAAAGCCTCACCTGGAGGAGAGGAACCAATCAGAACAGTGATGACAAAGGGAGTGGCTGGCATTGGGAAAACAGTCTTAACACAGAAGTTCACTCTGGACTGGGCTGAAGACAAAGCCAACCAGGACATCCAGTTCATGTTTCCCTTCACGTTCAGAGAGCTGAATGTGCTGAAAGAGAAGACGTTCAGCTTGGTGGAACTTGTTCATCACTTCTTCACTGAAACCAAAGAAGCAGGAATCTGCAGGTTTAATGAGTTGCCGGTTCTGTTCATCTTTGACGGTCTGGATGAGTATCGACTTCCTCTGGACTTCCACAACAATGAGGTCCTGACTGATGTCACAGAGTCCACCTCAGTGGATGTGCTGCTGACAAACCTCATCAGGGGGAAGCTGCTTCCCTCTGCTCGCCTCTGGATAACCACACGACCTGCAGCAGCCAATCAGATCCCTCCTGACTGTGTTGGCTTGGTGACAGAGGTCAGAGGGTTCACTGACCCACAGAAGGAGGAGTACTTCAGGAAGAGGTTCAGAGATGAGGAGCAGGCCAGCATGATAATCTCCCACATCAAGACCTCACGAAGCCTCCACATCATGTGCCACATCCCAGTCTTCTGCTGGATCACTGCTACAGTTCTGGATATCATGTTGAAGACCAGAGGAGGACAGCTGCCCAAGACCCTGACTGAGATGTACATCCACTTCCTGGTGGTTCAGGCCAAAGTGAAGAAGGTCAAGTATGATGGAGGAGTTGAGACGGATCCACACTGGAGTCCAGAGAGCAGAAAGGTGACTGAGTCGCTGGGAAAACTGGCTTTTGATCAGCTGCAGAAAGGGAACCTGATCTTCTATGAATCCGACCTGACAGAGTGTGGCATCGATATCAGAGCAGCCTCAGTGTACTCAGGAGTGTTCACACAGATCTTTATAGAGGAGAGCGGACTGTACCAGGACACAGTGTTCTGCTTCGTCCATCTGAGTGTTCAGGAGTTTCTGGCTGCTCTTCATGTCCATCTGACCTCCATCAACTCTGATGTCAACCTGATGGCAGATCTCTACCAGAGTGCTGTGGACGAGGCCTTACAGAGTCCTAATGGACACCTGGACTTGTTCCTCCGCTTCCTCCTGGGTCTTTCACTGAAGACCAATCAGAAACTCCTACGAGGTCTGCTGACACAGACAGGAAGTAGCGCACAGCCCAATAAGAAAACAGTCCAGTACATCAAGCAGAAGATCAATGAAGATGTGTCTCCAGAGAAAAGCATCAATCTGTTCCACTGTCTGAATGAACTGAATGATGGTTCTCTAGTGGAGGAGATCCAACAGTCCCTGAGTTCAGGACGTCTCTCCACAGATAGACTGTCTCCTGCTCAGTGGTCAGCTCTGGTCTTCATCTTACTGTCTTCAGAAACATATCTGGAGGTGTTTGATCTGGAGAAATATTCTCGTTCAGAGGGGGCTCTTCTGAGGCTGCTGCCAGTGGTCAAAGCCTCCAACAAAGCCCTGTAGGTGGACACATTATGGATACATTAACATTACTAAATGATATTTCACTTTGATTAAACATTTTGTTTGTATTAATCCCTGTTCCTCCCCTAGGCTGAGTAGATGTAACCTCTCAAAGAGAAGCTGTGAAGCTCTGTCCTCAGTCCTCAGCTCCCAGTCCTCTAGTCTGAAACAGCTGAACCTGAGTCACAACAAGCTGCAGGATTCAGGAGTGAAGCTTCTCTCTGCTGGACTGGATAGTCCACACTGTACACTGGAGATTCTCAGGTCAGGATCAGGTGATTTACCACAAAGATGACGAAGTGGTCTTAGTGTCTGATCTACTGAGTTCATGGTGGTGTTCCCAACATGCTGCTGTGGGAGAACAATGTCTACTGGTGTCTCTTGATATGCTTTTGGACATAATGCTGTGAACTGAATGCTGAACTGGCCACTATCCTGCTGGGGATCAAAGTGTTGGAGGTCTTGTCCAACCAACATGAACATCCTTTGGCCCTCCTGCTTTCAGCGAACCACGATGCTTTAAGTCCTGCTTTTAGTTTGTTAGAGTTTCTACTGCACTGGAAGAACTCATTTCACTGGAATCAGGATTTAAATGTGTTTACAGTGACATGATTTTAACAAAATGTCTGTTTACAACAGAAGATGAAACCAGAATGATAGTCAATCATGTTTATGATGAAAATGATTATTCATTGTGTTTCGATTTAATAAACTCTGTTTGTTGTTTTGTGTGTTTGCAGCCTGTCACACTGTCAGGTTACAGAGGAAGGCTGTTCTTCTCTGGGATCAGCTCTGAAGTCAAACCCCTCCAGTCTGAGAGAACTGGATCTGAGTGAAAACAAGCTGAAGGATTCAGGAGTGAAGCTGCTGAGGGGTTTTCTGGAGAGTCCACATTGTAGACTGAAGACTCTGAGGTGGGTTCACTGTCTGCTGCTAGTGTAGCACCTTCATGTTTAATCAATAAGTGTATGGATTTATCTACGTATTGATCCATCAAGTGTTACATTTTCTGGTAATATGTTCCACTTCACATCAGCTGCCTCGTTGTCTGCATGGCGTCCTCTACAATCATGAAATGTACAACTTGTCTGGCTTCATGCTGCTGATGGATTATTGAACAGGCCTACCGGGCACAGAGCCAGGGGCGCAGAGTGTCAGGGGCCCAAAGTGTCAGGGGCCCAGAGTGTCAGGGGCCTAGAGTGTCAGGGGCCTAAAGTGTCAGGGCCCCAAAGTGTCAGGGGCCCAGAGTATCAGGGGCCCAGAGTGTCAGGGGCCCAGTGCCAGGGGCTCAGAGTGTCAGGGGCCCAGAGTGTCAGGGGGTCAGAGTGTCAGGGGCCCAGAGTGTCAGGGGCAGTGGTTCTCAACTGATCTGGGTGCAGGACCCCCCATCACTCTGAATGAGCCGAGACCCAAATCAAGGAACATTTTCAATTTATATTGCAGTTTGAACCTGAGATGGTACAGGATATCACAGTATGCAACACGAAAAAAATAGTTAGAAATATTCCCATTTATAGTCGATTACAAACCAAAAAGTCCATCTTAAGGACACAAGGTAATATATAATATATATACTAATACAACATGCATAACAATTCAGTAACTTTAGCCTTTTTTAAACAGACTCAACAGCTTTCATGCACAAACATGAAATAAAAAAGTCCAACTACTGAGAAATAGTTTAAAAACAAAAACAAATGATGTAACTTCACTGAGAATACTCACTCACTGAATCTATGATAACCAACGCTGCACTATGAAACATGTGTGTGCATGTGAAAGTACGCATGGCTTGCGTGTGTTCAGGATGTTGGATTATACCCTTGTGGTGTTTCCTAATCAACGGTAATGCTAAGTCCCCATGAGTGAAACCACTATAAATTAGTGGTAGGAATCACCAGAGGTCCCACGATTCGATTTTATCACGCTACTTGGGTCCCGATTCGATACTATCACGATACTGCAATATATTGAGTATTGCTATATATTAAGTATTGCGATTTATTCCCTTTTTTCAACCGCAAATTGTCCCCAAAGGAAAACTTTGTCAACATATTGTATCTAAAGATACCGTTTTCAGTCTGTTCATCTCACTGAAAAAGCAATTGATTTTATTTTTCAAGGACCAAAAGGTTTATAATTGATTAAATAAAAGATCGATACCTGGCTTCCGTGTATTGATACAATATCGGCACGCAAAATATTGTAATACTATGCTGAATCGATTTTTCCCCAACCCCTACTATAAATGTAGATATAACAGCTAAAACAAGAAATATATGAACACTAATCCATAAATAACTCTTACAAAACAGCAACTAGACTTTATTTTGGGCAATTTTTGAAACATTTTATAGAGGGACATTGTTTTGTTAGGTGGGAAAAGTCATTCCATAATTTAGTTCCCCTAAATCTAATAGAAAGCAGACCTCTGCTAGTCAGTATTTTAGGACAATGAAGACGTGAAGATTGACGAGTTGAGTAAGAGTGAATCTGTGAATTGACTTTGAAGTAAGTCTTGAAATTATCAGGAATATTTATTAATTAATTATTGTCAAGTGCAGAGATCACTTTATCAACAAGGTAAAGTAAAGACATATATGTTGAATGATTTTTACGAAAACCATACTGGTGTTTGCAGTGGTGGGCCGTCAGGGCCAGCTAAGCCTTCTCTGCTGGCCTAAACAGAATCACAAAGTTACAGCTATTTTATAATTTAATTGTTTTTCACAAATACACTATATGTATTATAATTATTTTTCCCTATTAGCTTATTTTCTCATTGCACAGCTCCTGTCTTGTCTGTTCAGCTTCAGGCCTGCGGCACGGCGCAGCTTGGCAGCTGGTTAAGCAAAGCTCTTATCCAATCAGATTTCACCTCTGTTTCTCTATGGTAGAAAAGCGGGTTAAACTACATGGTGACGGCCTGCTAGGGTTCTGTACGTGTGATTCCTCACAGGGACAAGGATCCTCAGCAGCACCCTGAATCTGCACACTCCGGTACAGTAGGTGGTGGTATGCACCTAGTCAAGTCACGCCGCGCCCAGCTGTTAAACAGTTGAGGCACTGAATCCTCAGGTAGAAAATCCACGGCCCGCCACAGGGTGTTTGTAAATAATTGAATTAGACTCTATATGAAACATAATCCTTTTTTGTACAATTTTGTCTAGTATTTTTGAAAAACAAGGCAACATAGATATGGGTCTATAGTTGTTGAAACCACATGGGCTTTGGCAATGTTTAAGTCTTCTGGCACAACACCTGTTTTCAAAGACCAGGTGAAGATGTGAACAAGCGGCTGCAGTTTGACTGTTTCACCTGTTGGACATGTTGTCATGGCCAGCCGAAGATGTTTTGAGATCATCAATTATATCACTTATTTCTTGAATATCTGGGGGCATAACATTGGAGATAATAGGGACATTTGTTGGAATAAAATCCAGTGGATTCCCATGACAAGCTGGAATATTGTTAGCTAATTCCTGACCAATATTTACAAAGAATTCATTACATTTTGGAACGGCACCATCCAAAAAGACTGAAGGAAGCTCTTTGGTATTCTTTTCTCTTTGCAGCACCTGATTTATTACTTTCCATGTGTTTTTATATAATTTCAGAATCAGAATCAAAATCAGAACCATTTATTGCCATATATGTTTTCACATACAAGGAATTTGTCATGGCGGGTGGTACATAACATTAAACAACATTAAACAATATTGAACTTGAAAATCATATTGAACGTGAAAATTGAACACTTCCGAAATGTTTCACTGAAATATTTATTTTTTGCAGATCTAATGGTATGTGTATAATTATTCTACAGGATGTATAAGCACCGTGAGTAAGAGGAGTGGGAGTTGAATGATAGCTTCAGTAGCTTCAGTAAATGTATTGTGAACCAGGGCTTACTCACCTGACTGCTTCTCTTGGTGGAACTACACATTGGAAAACAATCATTGAAACTAAGGTTAATAATTTTCATAAACTTCTGATATGCCAAATCAGCGTTATTTTCCACATATAAATCTTCCCATGAAACACTGGTAAGAATATCTTTAAATTTAGAAACATTTGATTTGCTCATAATTCTTTCTGCATAAGTATTGAAAAAAATGGAAAAGTATTGAAAATGTATTGAAAAAAAATGGAAAATGATCAGACGAGTTGGAATACAAGACTCCAGATTTGGTTCCTTCATTCAAAGAATTGTTTAAGATGTTATCAATCAGATTCACTGAATGTTCTGTAACTCGTGTTGCTTCATGAATAATGCTGTGTTCACACCAAACGTGACACGCACCGCGTTTACCGCTTCAGTTTACTCGCGCGAGTGAAACAGGGGGTGTTCACACCAAACGTGAAATCGCGCCGCGACAAAGGGGGCGTGGCTTATCGCCGTCGCTTCTCTCCATGAAAAAGAGTTATCTATATTATCCGTAGTCCCACAACAGCGTCTGGATGACGGCCACTACCAGCGCCACTTCAGGCGGACCAGCAGCAGTTTGATTCAGCAACGGCAAGACGGCGGTGGTGACGGGAGGAGCTTCTCAACGCTGATTGGCTGACGCAACTATGACTCACGCGATTTTGTCGCCAGAGTTGGGAAATTTCAACTAGCGTGAATTCGCGCCGCATACTTCGCTCTGTGCGAAGTATGTGCCTCAAGCGCGTCAGTCGCGCCGCCCGGTGGAAATTTCGCACCTTTGAAACCTGTCACATCTGTGCATTGACTTTGTATGTAATCTGGTCGCGTGAAAAATTTGTTTCGCGTTTGGTGTGAACGCAGCATAAGAGGGAAAAAGTAACGAGTAAAGAATATAAAAAAAAAAAAACAGTAGGAGTATGTAGTTCATGGTGGTGTTCCCAACATGTTGCTGTGGGAGAACAATGTCTACTGGTGTCTCTTGATATGCTTTTGGACATCATGCTGTGAACTGAATGGTGAACTGGCCACTATCCTGCTGGGGATCAAAGTGTTGGATGTCTTGTCCGTCCAACATGAACATCCTTTGGCCCTCCTGCTTTCAGGGAACCAGGACGCTTTAAGTCCTGCTTTTAGTTTGTTAGAGCTTCTACTGCACTGGAAGAACTCATTTCACTGGAATCAGGATTTAAATGTGTTTACAGGGACATGATTTTAACTAAATGTCTGTTTACAAAAGAAGAAGAAACCGAAATGATAGTCAATCATGTTTATAATGAAAATAATGATTCATTGTGTATCGATATAAGAAACTCTGTGTGTTGTTTTGTGTGTTTGCAGCCTGTCAGAATGTGAGATCACAGAGGAAGGCTGTTCTTCTCTGGTCTCAGCTCTGAAGTCAAACCCCTCCAGTCTGAGAAAACTGGATCTGAGTTGGAACGAGCTGCAGGATTCAGGAGTGAAGCTGCTGAGTGGTTTTCTGGAGAGTCCTCACTGCAGACTGGAGACTCTGAGGTGGGTTCACTGTCTGCTCCTAGTGTAGCACCTTCATGTTTAATTAATAACTGTATGGATTTATCTACGTATTGATTCATCAAGTGTTACATTTTATCAGGGGCCCCCCTGTCCTTCACCTAAAAAATGTCACACAAAGAGACACAAAAAGACAGAAAGAGTATTGATTGACTGTCTGTATTACACTTGATGAATATTATATATATATATATATATATATATATATATATTATACTTGATGAATATTATATATATATATATATATATATACTATGCTTGATGAATATTATATATATATTATACTTGATGAATATGATATATATTATACTTGAGTGACTCAATGTTCATCAAGACAAAACAAGTAATTTAATCACTCGTAAAGAACCAAACCTTAATCATTTTAAGCAAATAACTTAAAGTAATAACAAAAAAATCATGATACTGACTTTTTTCCAGAGCATTTGATATTTTTAGATAACTTTTAATATTTTCTGATCTGCTCTGAATAACCTGGATCAATACTGATCAATACATTTAGTATCAGATGTCTAAAAGTGATAGAAAGCATCATCAGTTCACATCTCTTAGCAACCTGTTGTGCTCCAGATTCATTTGAACATTCACTGTGAGGAGTTTGTCCTAAACGTTAATATCATATTGAATAAGTCATGAATGGTCCTCCGTGAGCTGCTTCTACACGTCTGCTACCAGCTGCAGGAAACCTTGTGAAGTGGAGTTCCACATTTAAAACATGAACACATCTGATGGATTATGAACAGATAGTTTCTCTTCATATTTCTTCTGGATGCAGATTGAGTTCCTGCAGCTTGACAGAGGTCAGCTGTTCTTCTCTCAGCTCTGAAGTCTGAAGTGCTCTGAAGTCATCTACTGCATACCAGTTCATTGCTGGTGTTCCCAACATGTTGCTGTGGGAGAACAATGTCTACTGGTGTCTCTTGATATGCTTTTGGACATAATGCTGTGAACTGAATGCTGAACTGGCCACTATCCTGCTGGGGATCAAAGTGTTGGAGGTCTTGTCCAACCAACATGAACATCCTTTGGCCCTCCTGCTTTCAGGGAACCAGGACGCTTTAAGTCCTGCTTTTAGTTTGTTAGAGCTTCTACTGCACTGGAAGAACTCATTTCACTGGAATCAGGATTTAAATGTGTTTACAGTGACATGATTTTAACTAAATGTCTGTTTACAAAAGAAGATGAAACCGAAATGATAGTCAATCATGTTTATAATGAAAATAATGATTCATTGTGTATCGATATAATAAACTCTATGTGTTGTTTTGTGTGTTTGCAGGATGATAGTCTGTGAGATCACAGAGGAAGGCTGTTCTTCTCTGGGATCAGCTCTGAAGTCAAACCCCTCCAGTCTGAGAGAACTGGATCTGGGTAACAACGAGCTGCAGGATTCAGGAGTGAAGCTGCTGAGTGGTTTTCTGGAGAGTCCTCACTGCAGACTGGAGACTCTGGGGTCAGTAGAGAGTTGAGTCAGTCCATGCTGGTTTCAGTGTGTGTGTGTGTGTGTGTGTGTGTGTGTGTGTGTGTGTGTGTGTGTGTGTGTGTGTGAGTGAGTGTGAGAGAGAGAGTGAGTGTGTGTGTGAGTGTGAGAGAGAGAGAGAGAGTGAGTGTGAGAGAGAGAGAGAGAGTGAGTGTGAGTGAGTGAGAGACAGAGACAGAGACAGAGAGACAGAGAGAGAGAGAGAGAGAGAGAGAGAGAGAGAGAGAGAGAGAGAGAGAGAGAGAGAGAGTGTGAGTGAGTGAGAGACAGAGACAGAGACAGAGAGACAGAGAGAGAGAGAGAGAGAGAGAGAGAGAGAGAGAGAGAGAGACCCAATCAGATGAGCCAAAATCTTGTTGTGATCGTGTGTTTGAGTCTTTGGGTAAATCCCAAGTCTCTTATTGGTCGTTTCCTCGATTGAACAGGAAGTTGTTCTGCGTCGCCATATTGACGGCTGTCCCAAAGCTCTTATTCTAAGGAGGGGGAGGGGGAGGAGGGTTATTTGATTGGACACGCCCCCTCATTGTTCATCAGTTATGTGATTGGACACGCCCCCTCATTGTTCATCAGTTATGTGATTGGACACGCCCCCTCATTGTTCATCAGTTATGTGATTGGACACGCCCCCTCATTGTTCATCAGTTATGTGATTGGACACGCCCCCTCATTGTTCATCAGTTATGTGATTGGACACGCCCCCTCATTGTTCATCAGTTATGTGATTGGACGCTGCAGCTGATCTCTGGAGTTTCATACCAGATGAAGACGATCACAGATTAAACTCAAGCTATATATTATATCTGTTTTCTTATTCACCATCTGGTTAAAATATGTTCATTGTAGGTCTGAACAAGAAAAGGACCTCAAACAACTTTCTTCATTTATAAAAAGATTTGATATGTTGTTTCCCTCAATAACTTTTAATATCTATGTAATTAAAATCAGAGAGAGCTGGAGAGGGAACACTTTTACAACATGTTTCATCCTTCATTCAGTCACGTGAGGCTGATCCTTCCTGAGTGTTTCATGAGTTATAATACTGAAGAGAAACCATAATCATATTGTGTTATTTTATAATGACGTCACAATGAGTTAAAAACATAATCAATAAATAAGACAAACGCATTCCGCCGGTAGAAAGTAAATATCTAGGTAGTAAATAGATCCTGTGCTTATAAGCAGGACACAGAACACAGTATAAATACTACACACTGTGTATAAGTACCACACACTGTGTAAAAATACCACACATTGTGTATAAGTACCACACACTGTATATAAATACCACACATTGTGTATAAATACCACACATTGTGTATAAGTACCACACACTGTATATAAATACCACACATTGTGTATAAATACCACACATTGTGTATAAGTACCACACACTGTATATCAATACCACACATTGTGTATAAATACCACACACTCTGTATAAATACCACACATTTGTATAAATAACTGTGTCTTTATTAGTATTATTACACTGATGATAACTGTGTCTTTATTAGTATTATTACACTGATGATAACTGTGTCTTTATTAATATTAATACACTGATGATAACTGTGTCTTTATTAATATAAGTAGTAGTTTAACACCATTGTCTGTCTTATATTATCTTATAATAAACTCTGTGTGTTGTTTTGTGTGTTTGCAGGCTGTATTACTGTGAGATCACAGAGGAAGGCTGTTCTTCTCTGGGATCAGCTCTGAAGTCAAACCCCTCCAGTCTGAGAGAACTGGATCTGAGAGGAAACAAGCTGCAGGATTCAGACGTGAAGGTTCTGTCTGATCTTCTGGAGAGTCCACACTGTAGACTGGAGTCTCTGAGGTCAGTAGAGGGTTGAGTCAGTCCATGCTGGTTTCAGCAGGATTGTACGAGAGAGAGAGAGAGAGAGAGAGAGAGAGAGAGAGAGAGAGAGAGAGAGAGAGAGAGAGAGAGAGAGAGAGAGAGAGAGAGAGAGAGAGAGAGAGAGAGAGAGAGGCCAATCAGATGGGCCATAAGCTTGTTATGACCGTGTGTTTGAGTCCATGTGTTGTTGTTGTTCACGTCAACAGGAAGTGAAGCTGGATCAGCTGACGGCATCAGAGATGTTTAGAGACAGTGGTCCTCATTCATCAAACTATTGATCGTCTTTGTCACAGCTCTGAGATCAGTCTGACTGAAGCTGCACATCACTGGCTCTCACTTCATAGAACCAGCATTACATTTAGTAACCTGATGTTTTACTGCTCAGTCTTTGTAGGAACATGTGGCATCTTGCTTTCACATCTCATGTTTCTGTCCATTTGTCGTTAGTTGTGTCCTAATATCTTTAATAATAATGCATTTAATTTATTTAGTGCTTTTCATAGTACTCAAAGTCACTTTACACAACATTTACAATGTCCTATAAAAACTATGCAATAAAACAAGTAGAATAATAAAACAGATAAAAATAAATGAACAGACTCCACGTTTACATGTTTGTCATGAAACATTAAATATAAATATATAAGTAGATGAAATGTGATGAGACTCGTTGAGCCCTCATGCTGTCTTCACACCAAACGCAAAGACAATGTTAGCATCGAGGGAGTTTGATCGCCGGATCATGTGTGTTCAGTGGAGTCACTCCAGAGAGGAGGAGGGGGAGGGGCTTACCTCCATGTAGCCAATCACCAGTCAGGCTGAAATAACCACTAGTGCTTTGTTCATGTTGAGGAAGTTCAGATATCCAAGGAAACCAAACGCCATCATGTCTGGTTCATGACATCATCTGGTTCATGACCTCATCTGGTTCATGACCTCATCTGGTTCATGACCTCATGTCTGGTTCATGACATCATCTGGTTCATGACATCATGTCTGGTTCATGACATCATCTGGTTCATGACCTCATCTGGTTCATGACCTCATGTCTGGTTCATGACATCATCTGGTTCATGACATCATGTCTGGTTCATGACCTCATCTGGTTCATGACATCAGTTCATGACATCATCTGGTTCATGACCTTATCTGGTGATCAGGCTGTCTTCTCTGTTTCTATCAGGACACGTCAGCTGGTTTCCTGCAGCTTTAAGAACCCAAAACACAGATTCATGTGTGATTTAAGTTCAACATGAACATGATGCTGAAAGAACTATAGAACGATGTAGATTTGTACAAAGACTGAATTCATGTTTGTTCTCTTCACGAGACGACAAACAACTTTTAACTTTTCTGAATGGAGTCTGGATCCATTGTTGCTAAGCTAAGCTAACATTGTAGCTGCTCCATCAAAACTCAACATAACGTCATATAGACGTAAATACATCAGTGTTATTGTTTATACCATCGACAGTCTATGGTTTATACACACACATATATATATATATATATATATATATATATATATATATATATATATATATATATATATACATATGGCTCTGTGTTCGTTGTAAACACAGCAGAACAGGGTTGGGTCCATCGTTACAGCGAGCAGTGAACACCTCTCTGGTTCCGCAGTCATGATGCGTTCAGGGCCCTCAGCAGAGACTCAGACTGCTGCTCTTTCTACTGGATGCTGCTCACTGACTGACAGCTGATGAAGTCTCTGGAGACACTGATCCATCTCTTCTCTTGTCTTCTTCTTCTCTCATCAGATGGGACTGATCAGCTGAGTCCTGAAGATCCAGAGAGCATCAGGAGACTAGAGACTGGTCCTCCACCTCCAGCTGGACTTGGTGTAGTCTCCCACAGAAGACTTTAACAGACTAAAGTCTGACCCCCTCTCACATACAGACACTGGGCCTCATGTAACAACAGATCCTCTCTTATTTAGACCAGAGGACCTTTAAACTCTCCTGGTGCTTTTTGTTGGGTTCTTCTTTGTTGTCTGTCAGCTTAAACTCCTGAGAGCTGGAAAAATGAAACAATAGCTGGAAATTATGTTCATGTGCTTCTCAAGAAATATGACTCCAATCGGCCACATGGTGGCGCTGTAATGAATGTCCAAAATGCATCACAGCTCCAGCTCAGTCTACAAAAACACCTTTTGGGCATGTACAGATGTTTATCTCCTCCTAAACCTGACCTCTGTTTGCTACCAAACACACACACACACACACACACACACACACATACACATACATACACACATACTCTCACACACAGACACACACACACACACACACCGCTCACACCGTATCCAACAATGCATCACAGCTGATGACATCATCTTCGCTGACGCCTGCTGGCTGCTGGAGGAACTACAGCGTCGCCGTTTATTAGAAACTGAAGAAAGGTCCTATTTCTTTATTTCATGTTATGAATCAAATCACTAAAACATATTTGATGAAAATGAGTTTGCATTGCCAACATTGATTCATCTTGATATAGTTATTGATCCATTCATGTGTTCTTCATATTCTGAGGCTGGTTTGTGAGTCTCAGGGATCAATAAAGTTTATTTCTCTGATCAGAAACAATGTGTGTGTGTGTTCACTTGGTGCAGTAAATGAGGAATCAGCTCCCTCATTTCACAACATGTTGTTTATAGCTATCCTTGGACACAGGGAGGGGTTTTCAGGTTTTACTGCCCTCCACCAGAGAGCCTTCACGTAAGAGGCAGGGTGTGTTAAGATAAAATAAGATAATCCTTTATTAGTCCCGCAGTGGGGAAATTACAGGATTACAGCAGCATTGCTCACAAGTGAATAAAAGAATAATAAAAAATAGAAAATCAAGTAATAGAAATAAACAGTAATAGAAACAGTAAAAAAGAATATTAAATATACAGACTGAATAGAAAAGTATATAAAAAAAGTACTTAAACGTATTGCACCAGGTGAATGATTAAAGTATCCAAGTTCAAACATTTTCAAAGTGATCAAAGTGTCCAAGTGTTCAAGGTGTTCGTGGTCTACTGGAAGCCCGGTGACTGAAGGAGCTGTGCAGCGCTGCTAGGGTGTCCTGCATGGGGTGGGAGGCGTGGCTTATCATGGACGAGAGTTTACTCATCATCCTCCTGTCCCCCACCACCTCCACGGTATCCAGAGGACACCCCAGCACGCTGCTGGCCTTCTTTACCAGCTTGTCCAGTCTCCTCCTGTCAGCTGCCGTGATGCTGCTGTCCTTTACAACAGCGGTCCCCAACCTTTTTTGAGCCACAGACCGGTTTTGTGTCAGACAATATTTTCACGGACCGGCCTCCACGGTGTGGGCGAACAATATGACGTAATACATATGACGTAAATGATACGACTGGCATAAAGACAATTATAAAGTGCATAAAGATACAACTCACCATTACGCCGAATTAGTTGAGCCCTGAGCTTGTTTCTCTGCTACGAGCCGGTCCCGTCTCGGGGTGACGGGAGAAAAAGACCGACCCCCGGCGTGTGTTTATGCCCAGTCAACTGACTCTACTCCGTAACTTAAACCTTTATGTGCACTCTGTAACTTCATTAAAACCTGCTTCACAAAGACAGGATGTTGGAATGGAGGCAGGGTTTCAGAGCTTTTTTGGCGATCTCAGTATACTCTGCCTTGATTTTAATCCAGAACACCGAGTTGAAACAGACTTTTAAGTTTCATTTTTGGGGAAACTTATCACGGAACCTCTTGACATGTGTCAAGATGTTACGTTTGAGGCTACGCACAGACGAATGTATCCGGTCATTTTTCAAAATACTTTTTTCAAAATACTTTTTTCAAAATACTTTTTTTCGACTTTGATATATATATATTTTTTTTCATAAATTCTTTCTCTGCGGCCCGGTACCAAGGGACCCAGGGACCGGTACCGGGCCGCGGCCCGCGGGCTGGGGACCGCTGCTTTACAACATGCAGTAAGAATAGTTGGACTTTACCCTGAGATACTCAGCTTCCTCATATACAGTTTATGTACTCAGCTAACAGCAATTAGACATTCAATGTTATCCACATTTTACAGCAAAGTTAATGGAGAAGAAACTGGGCTTCCATCCATTATCAGCCGTTTATCTGGGGTCAGGTCATGTTGGCAGCAGGCCCAGCAGGCTGACCCAGGTTTCCCTCTCACCCGCAACATTTTACAGCTCATTCGGGGGGATCCCGAGGCGTTCCCAGGCCAGCCGAGAGATATAATCCCTTCAGCGCGTGTTGGGTCTTGCCCGGGGTCTCCTACCAGTCGGACGTGCCCGGAAAACCTCCAGTGTGAGGCGCCCAGGATGGATCCTGATTAGATGCCCGAACCACCTCATCTGACTCCTTTCGACACGAAGGAGTAGCGCCTCAACTCCAAGCTCCCTCCTGATGTCCGAGCTCCTTACCCTATTTCTAAGTCTGAGCCCGGCCACCCTACGTAGGAAGCTCTTTCGGCCGCTTGTTTCCGCAATCTCGTTCTTTCGGTGTCGACCCAGAGTTCGTGACCATAGGTGAGGGTCTGAATGTAGACTGCCCGGTAAATTGAGAGCTTCGCCTTCCGGCTCAGCTCCCTCTTCACCAAGAGGCCGGTGCAGCGCAAGTTTTACTGCTGCAGCTGCACTGATCCGCCTGTCGATCTCCCCGGTCCACCTTACCCTCACTCGTGAACAAGACCCCGAGATACTTGAACTCCTTCGCTTGGGGTAGGCACTCCGTCCCCACATGGAGGGAGCAATCCACCGGTTTCCGGCAGAGCACCATGGCCTCAGATGTGGAGGTGCTGACTCTCATCCTCACCGCTTCACACTCGGCTGAAAAACGCTGCAGTTAATGCTGGAGGTCATGGTCCAAGGAGGCCAGCAGGACCTCATCATCTGCGAATAGCAGAGAAGCGACCGCGAGACCCCCGAACCTAACGTTCTCCACCCCCCTGGCTGTGCCTAGATATCCTGTCCATGAAAGTCACGAACAGGACCGGTGATAAAGGGCAGCCCTGGCGGAGACCAACACCCACCGGGAACGTGTCTGACTTAATGCAGAGAATACGAACACAGCTCCTACTGCAGGCGTACAGAGACAGGATGGCTGTGGTGGCGGGGGCGTGGTTATGCTCAGCTGCAGAGGGGTGTGGTTGTGGGTGGCTCGTCTTTGTAGGCTAGACGCTCGGGAGACGGGCAGACCGATGCAAGACGGTCCGTTAGAGCAGCAGAACCAAATAAAACGGTTATGAACCTTGAACCCTGGTGTGCTGGTGTCATTGTGCTGAGGGGAAACTCACTGTGGTAACGGGAGCTCGTTACAATGGCCCTTTGCAACGGGTCCGGCACCCGATACTCCCGCAGAAAAGGACAAAATCCAGCTTGATTCCAGAGCCAGTGCTGTGCGTGGAGGTGAGCCCAACTATATTGAGCTGGAACCGCTCCACCTCCCGCACCAGCTCTGGCTCGTCTATGCTGCCAAAGATCGGCTCGCCCCTGTCCCCTGCCTGGCCCGGCCACCAGCCGCTCACCGGCGAGCTCCCCTCCTGGGTCTGGCTCTGGGAGGGTTTCCCTGGCTCGAGCGAAGTGGCTATAGTCTGCAGGCCGTTATCCATCAGGGTCTTTTTTAACCGCTCTTAGTCTGGGCTCTGCCCCGAGACCTGTTTGCCTTGGGAGACTCTACCAGTGGCTGATGCCTCGGACAACATAGCTCCCAGGATCACTGAGTCACTCAAACTCCTCCACATCGTTAAGGTGGCAGTTCGCAGAGGAGCTAATGACTTAGGAGTTCTAAAACTGAGCTTCATATTGACCCCAACTATTCTGTTCTGTGGTCTAACGTGACCCCCACTATCAATTCGGAGATCTGTTAAGATCCTACCATACTTTATTGTGGTACATCTAGATCTGCACTATCCTGTTCTGCGGTCCATCGAGACCTTACTCTATCCTTTGCTTTGTTTAACTTGAACCCTCTTAAATCTGGGTTAACATCAAAGCATACAAGCTCATCCTAACAAGTTGTATCCACAACAAGTTATGCGGCTGTAGGTAAGGTATCGATTTATGTTATTCACATCAAATAATCTCTTTTCGGGCCTTATCAGACGTCAGCATCACTACCCCTTGATTATCGTATATTTCAGGAAGGAGTCCAATCGGTCTAACGAGTCCCCAACTATTCTGTTTTGTGGTCTAACATGACACTAACTTTCCTGTTCAAAGGTCTAACGTGACCCCAACTATCCTGTTCAAAGGTCTAACGTGACCCCAACTTTCATGTTCTAATGTCTAACGTGACCCCAATTATTCTGGTCTGTGGTTTAACGTGAGCCCAACTATTCTGTTCTGTGGTATAACCTGACCCCAACTTTCCTGTTCTAAGGTCTAACCTGACCCCAAATATCCTGTTCTAAGGTCTAATGTGAACCCAACTGTCCTGTTCTAATGTCTAACGTGACACCAACTATCCTGCTCTAATGTCTAACGTGACCTCAACTTTCCTGTTCTGTGGTTTAAAGTGACCCCCAACTAACCTGTTTTAAGGTCTAACGTGAGACCAACTTTCCTGTTCTATGGTCTGTTGAGACCCCGCTATCAATTCCGAGATCTGTTAAAATCCTACCATACTTTATTGTGGTATATCTAGATCTGCACTATCGGGTTCTGCGGTCCATCGAGACCTTACTCTATCCTTTGCTTTGTTTAACTTCACCCCTCTTAACTCTGGGTTAACATCAAATCATGCAAGTTCACCTGAACAAGTTCTAACCTCAACAATTTATCTCATGACTAACTGTCTATTTTGCTTCACAAATTTCTGCGGCTGTAGGTAAGGTATTCATTTAGTTTGTTCTTATAAAATAATCTATATTGGGGGATTCTGCCTTATCAGACCTCAGCATCACTACCCCTTGATTATCCCATTTCAGGAGTCCAATCCTCAAAGACTTTGCACTATTCAAGTATTGTTAAATTCTAAACAAGTCTCGCCTGATTGAACTGGTAATTGTTCCAAATCACCTTTTTTTCTGTATGTTGCATTGGGATTGCATCTCATTTTTATTTTGAAGAGGGAATCGTAACTTCCGGTTAAAGCCTGACCTGATTGGTGCAGCTGTGAATAATGTAATTGAAGATTTTCCTCGTAGATCTGTTAAGGAGGAATGAAGTCAATCTGAATCAAAGTTGTCTTTCGTCCGTTTATTTCTTACAAGAGGAAAAGTCTGCAGCAACTACTCAGAGCAGTTGTGACACAAGATTCAATGAGACAGAAGTCACCAGCCTGCTTATAACACGATGAGGGTTCCGCCGCCAAACCCCACAGGGAAAGAGACGAGAGTCGCTGAGTCTGTTCGAGAACCATGAGCCCCCCCAATTCTCGTCATCAGAACTTACATTTTCCTTTGTCCTGAGAAGTCAACCCCTTATCTATTTACGAATATAACAGATATTAATCCTGTCATTTAAACATTAATAGGTGTTTAGTATTAGAGTTTAATAATCTAATTCAGACATCAATAACATCATGCACATATAATGTGTGCTGTGGACATCTGGTGGCCATTTTGATAAAAATTAGTAAATATTGTAAATAGAAAACTACTCTCATATTATTTTCACGTCTTCTCCATCAGCAGCTATGAAACCCTGGAATGAAGACGAGAAGAAAATACTTTGTTCATGTTGCTTTATTCATCATGTGAAGCTTCAGTAAAGTCTGTTCAATGACTCTTGAAGTGGAAGAGAAACAACAACAAACAAATACATCAATACAAATATTCATCAGACATTTAGAGCTCAGAGAAGTTTAAATGTTCATGCAGAGAAAAGTCAGTTCAGGTAAACAAACGTCATCATGAGCAGTGAGAGCCTCCATGGCTAAACAGACACAGGAAGGAGCGCCACCTAGAGGAACTCAAACATTTACAGAACAACTCATGAGATGGTGTCAAAGCAGCACCCAGAATGTTTGACTGACAGCTGATCTCTGTGCAGTGAAGAAACACCTCAACAATCAGCTCTCAGCAACACACATGGAGACTAAATGAGTTTAACCCTTCAAGGACTTCTGTCTATTTCAATTTACACAACTCAGCAGTTTCTCCATAATAATAAAAACATAGTCCAGCATAGAGAGGCTGAGTGAATGTGGTCTGGACTCTGTGGAGGAGAGTCATGGTTTCAGAGACGCTGTAGAAGGACAGAATACCTGCTCTGTGATCCAGGTACACTCCTACTCTGGAGGACGGAGGACCTAAGATGTGAGTTTGGACATCGTTGTACTGAAAGACATAACTGTTATCGTTACAATATAACGACCAAGATGTGTCATTGTGTCCAAACAAACATTCTGACACTCCTTCTCTGCTAATATCTTTGTATGCGACAGCAACAGAAGCTCCTCCTCTTCCTCTCCACTCCACCTCCCAGTAACAACGCCCAGTCAGACTCTCTCTACTCAGGACCTGATAATAATAATAAGTAAATCTGTCTGGGTCACTAGAATAAGACTGTTGTTCCATCATTAATGTTGCTTTTCTGTTCCCATCAGATAATAACAGACATGTGTTTGCTGTGTTTGGATCCAGTGTGATTTCTCGTGAATACCATAATAATCCAGCTCTGGTCTTGAGCTCTGGTCGTGACAGTAAAAAATCCACTTCACTCCCCATCAGTGAGACGTTTGTCCATTTCTCTCTCAGAACGTCCTGTAGTTTATCCCTGACTTCTGAAACAGCCGCTGTCAGGTCCTCACAGTATCTCAGAGGACGGATGTTGATGCTGGATGAGTCTGTAGACTCACTGAGTGGTGACAGTGAGGGGTAGTTGTGTAGAAACTGGTTGAGATCCTCTGTGTGTGAGAGCTTCTGCAGCTCAGCGTCGTTCCTCTTCAGCTCAGTGATCTCCTGCTCCAGCTTCTCCTGAAGCTCTTTGACTCGACTCACTTCAGTTCTCTGCTGGGATCTGACCTGCTGCTTCACATCAGAGCTTCTTTTCTCCAGGAGACGGATCAGCTCAGTGAAGATCTTCTCACTGTCCTCCACTGTTTTATCAGCAGAGAGATTGATGGCCTCCACCTCCTGATGGAGCAGCTTCACGTCCTTCTCTCTGTCCTGGATTCTCTGCTGGATGTTTAGTCGACTCCCCTCCAGCTCTCTCTGCCTCTCAGTCCTTTCTGCTGCAGCTGAGACTGTGTCGTGGCCTTTATGTTCATCCATTAAGCAGAGATAACAGATACACTGCTGATCAGTACGGCAGAACATCTTCATCAACTCATCGTGACGAGGGCAGATGTTCTCCAGGAGGTTGTTGGAGGGCTCCACCAGCTTGTGTTTCTTTAATTTAGGTATATCATAATGACGCTGAAGGTGTTTCTCACAGTAAGAGACCAGACAGACCAGACAGGACTTGAAGGCTTTCAGTCTCCTCCCAGTGCAGACATCACAGGCCACATCTTCAGGTCCAGCATAGCAGTGATCAGCAGCAGCATCTTGGAGTTCAGTCTTCTTCAGCTCCTCCACTAAATCTGCTAACATGGTGTTTTTCAGCAGGACAGGCCTCGGTGTGAAGGTCTTCCTACACTGAGGGCAGCTGTGGCGTTTCTTCTTGTCCTCTTTAACCCAGTGGTTTTTAATACAGTTCATGCAGTAGTTGTGTCCACAGGGAATAGTCACCGGATCCTTCAGTAGATCCAGACAGATGGAACAAGAGAAGGTCTCCTGGTCCAGCTGAAGTCCTTTCTGCTCCATTTCACCTCTCAGAGACAACAACTGTGTGAGTGAACTAGTTTGAGCTCTGGTCTGAACAGCTCGTGTCTCTGCAGTGAACTCCGTCAGCTGCTGCTCTTCACCACCACGGTTACACCCGTCTGCAGAGTGTAGATCTGAAGGGAGGGAACAAGGAAACACATGATCAGAGTGGAGCTGGCTGTGTGTGAGAGAGGAGGAGTCATCAAGCTTTGCTTCGTTCCAGGAAGAAGCAGCTCTTTGCTTCCTCCTTTCAAACGCAGCCTCAGTTAAAACCTCCCCGTCTGAAAACACTGACGTCTGTACTTAAATACTTCTTGGCTCCTCAGCTCGTTTATCACATATTTAATGATGTACTTTGAATCATTCATGAGAAAACCATTCAACAGAACACCTCTCTGAACCTGACCTGCATTCAAACTAAACGTTATTTACTAGTAGAAATACTACAATGTTATACTCGGTTATTTCACGATTTTTACAAACCAATCAATCGATTAATGGAGATAATAATCAGCAGATTAATCCACAGAGACAATAATCATCAGTTAATAGTTCAAAATGAGCTCCAGCTCGACCGACTACAACAGTAAAATCCTGCTTTTTATTAATGCTGAGTCATAATACTTTAATATGTACAACAGTCACAGTTTGAATACTTTAAGTACAGTCTACTGATCATACTGAAGGAACCTTTTACTGTAACCGAGTATTTCTACTGTGTGGTATTAGTATTTTTACTGTAAAAGAGTACTTGTCGTGACTATTATTCAAAGAGAAAAATCAAAAAGAAAACTTACATGAATAGTTCCCTGAAGCCGGTTCCAGTCGGATTGGACCTCAGACCAGAAGTTCAATGTCCAGTCGTTTGTGGTTCAGTTTGATTTTACTGTGGAGATCAAAAGCAAACAACGTCCCTCTTGCAGTCTCTCTCTCTCTCTCTCTCTCTCTCTCTCGCTCTGATGAAAACAACATGTCTCCTGTTGCATCATGGGACACTGACACGCCTTCTAATTTTAACCCTCCACATGAACAAGAGCCTGCTGCTCAGTGGCCCTAGTGGCAACAACTAGAAATACACAAATAACAACGAAATAATCAAAATGATGGAATATCTACATTACTGTTACTGTAACAGAGTATTTCTACAGTGTGGTATTAGTACTTTTACTTTAAAACCACCAGACTACAGAGCTTTTCTTTCTTCAGGCTACAAGATTAATTCATTCTCCACATATCATGTAGTTTAGTTTAGTTTATTTGTGTGTTCTCATGTAGGGAAGCAGGACGATAAACAGCATTTCTTTGGAAACCCTGTTGTAAAATGACAGTAATAAACCTTGAACCTTGACAGATTTCACTGTGGACACAATGAGTCACAACCAGTTAGAATCACTTCTGGATTCAAACTTTACAGCCCAGGATCGTCTGGCTGTGAGCTGAAAGAGTTAAAAACTGAACCAACATCACAACCTCTTTCTGAAGTTTCATCTGCAGGAAAATTAAGAGAACATGAATTGAGCTAAAATCCCCAACTTTACAAAATCTGCTGTCTCGTGTGTGTCAGGACTTAACGAAACTCATTCTCACCCAAACATGACCAAATTCTGATTGTTTCCAAAGTTTATGAGTCTTTGTAATAAATCCCAACCCTCCCGTTGTCCTCGGGGTCAAAATGACCCGCGTATGAGTGTATATGTTTGTGTGTATATCCTTCCTGTTGTCTTGGGGTGAAAATGACCCGCGTACAAGTGTATATGTTTGTATGTATATGTATACATGCAGCCCGTTGTCCTGGGGTCAAAATGACTTCCGTACGAGTCAACGTCTCACCAACCCTAACTCTTGTCCCCAGGGTCAAAATGACCAAGACTATATGTCCACATCCCCCCGCGGTCCTCTGGGTCAAAATGACCCATGTACGAGTGTATATGTATGTATGTGTATATATGCAGCCCGTTGTCCTGGGGTCAAAATGACCCGTGTACGAGTGTATGTCTCCCCAACCCTATCTCTTGTCCCGGTGTCAAATTGACCCAGAGTGTATTTCCACATCCTCCCGCGGTCCTCTGGGTCAAAATGACCCGCGTACGAGTGTATATGTATGTATGTACGCACGCTGGCCCCTGGTCGTCTTCAACAACATCCTCGACGTGTCCGCCTACAACGCCTTTGTGATATGGAGAGAGATCAACCCCGAATGGATGCCCGGCAAGTGGAACAAGGGGAGGGTGTTCCTCGAGTAGCTGGGAAAGGCTCTCGTGGCTCCGTTCATGGAGAGAAGGGAACGTCTCCGCTGCTGTCGTGAAAGCTGCGCAGAGGGCCAGAGTGCGTGACGGGCCCGAGGATCCGGCCGCCCCGGTGAGAGTAAGCGGAAGAGGTGTCAGATCTGCCCACCGAAGAAGGACTCTAAAACGCACACCGTGTGCACCGGGTGTAACAAGTACATTTGCAAGGGCTGTGCACTGGCATACTGCCCGACGTGCGTAATAATCGGGCAAGGCTTAGGGTCCCTCGACCCCTCTACCGTTGTCCTTGGGAAAACAGTTTTCATGTTTTAATCAAAAGAAAATGATACAATCAATTGTTTTTCAAACAACTCAGAACACATTTTCAATGACCACAACCTTCAAATAGAAGGGTAAGGGCTCCGCCTACTGGTGAAAAAAAGGTACTAAATGCAACACACTTTCTTCCTCCTAGCCCTCTCTTGGACACCAGTCATCTGGTTTTGGCTGATTGTGATGCCTCCCTGGCTGACACGGGGGTTCTCTTGGACCCAATTAATTTGGTTTTGTGTCTCTGAAGCGCGCTTGACCGAGTGGGATGCCTCCCTGGCTTTATTTTGTATAACCCAGTATCACAAATGGCTGACTGTAAGCTTGGAAGGATGAGAGATTCAGAAAAATCAGGAGATCTCTCTTTGCACCGACTGCCGGCAGGTCACCGATCTACACCGGTATGCCCGGGAGCGGGCGCTGGATCTCTGTCCCATGGGATATATTTTCTGTAGTTATTAGTGTGATTCAATTTGTAATTATGTTTGCTGTACTTTTCATATACATCATTTTATTGTAACTGGAACCATCGATTTGGCTCATTTAGTTCACAGCAGAGTAAACTCGCCCTGGAGAAGGCCGTTCTTTCCCTAAATCTGTGGCCAGGAGTATCACTCGTATCTTGATTATAATCGATTTTCTTTTTTTTAATACATTTTATAACAAAAATTAAGAGAACGAGTAGCACATTAATTCATAAATGTGATCTAACAAAGGTAAAGGGTGAATATTAACCATATATGCTGTTTATCACTTCTATATCGCTTGTAATTGACGGATTAACCCAAAGGGCCGACTTTCACCTTGTAGGTCGTGTCCTCGTCGCTGGTTATAATGTGGAACAGGTATCCCGGTGTGTATACGTCCCAAAAACACACCACTGCTGCTGCTGTTGCTGCTGCCGGATCCTTATGCGAGAGTTCCATCTTTTTCAGATCATCTACCATCTCCAGGTGCTCAGAGTATCCGGGACGGGATTCTGAAACACCTTATCATTTCACGCATGTCTTGCACCAGACGGGCGGTAGAAGGCCGGAAAGGATCCTCTGGTATCCTCGGTGGAGCCGCACCATTTGTTACCCAGCCATGCTAGAAACTTGGTCCACTTTCTGTTCAATGCAGGTCAGTTGCCCCTCCCGTATTGTACACATCTCTTTTCTTGGTTAGGGGGTGCATCAAAATGGCTAGGGTCCACATATACCATGGTCAGACCTATTCCGCTGTGTGTAATGCGTGTCGCGGTCAATGCTGTCTAGTAGTGTTAGTACGACCCTACAGTGAGTGTTATATAGGGTGAGAGTAGGCGGGGCCTTGTGAGCCGGCCTCATGCCTCCGTAGCCCTGCCCCTTCTGCCATGGCCCTTACAACGCCCCCTCTCTACCGTCTTCTGTTTACACGGATTGTGGTTATCTGGATCGTGGTCCATGCCTACTACTCATTATTCACAATGTATGGTGTTCATTCTGGTCACGTGACGTCTATTGCTTTTGTCCAGCCGGGGAGAGGGATCCTCCTCTATTGCTCTCCTGAAGGATTCTTTCTCTCTTTTTTTCCCTGTGAAAGGTTTTTTTCTTCTGTTTTTTGTCTTTTTTCTGATTTTCTTTGGGGACTTTTTTCACCGATGTGAGGTTTCGTATATGTGCAGATTGTAAAGCCCTCTGAGGCACATTTTTTTATTTGTTATTCTGGGCTATACAAAATAAACTGAATTGATTCAAATTGAAATTAGCTGTTACACATTGTTATGTGTGAATAAAGACACAAGGAAAGGAAGACACGTACACTGTATTTATACACAAACAGGGAAACGTTTATGGTTTCGAGTTTAGCGCTGTTCACATCTGCATAAACCCAGTAGTCAGCCTCGTCGGTGTGCTGGCGCTAATCGAAGGCAAAGGCAGTTTGACCCCCAGGACACAGGGTGTATACGGGATGAGTGAGGACAACACGAGGGTTAAGAACTCAGTGCACAAGAAAAATGTATGTTGTAAAAAGCAACGTGTGATAGAAATCTCTGCTCATTTCTCTGACGAAGATGTTTTAATGAAGACAGTTGAAAGCACAGAGACCGACAAATGCTCTTCTGCTATAAAGTTCAATTCTGAACTTTGTGGTGTTTCAGGAGGAAAAGTGCCTCAGTTATACTCTCATATTAGTTTCACATCTTCTCCATCAGCAGCTAAGAAACCCTGGAATGAAGACAAGAAGAAAATACTTTGTTCATGTTGCTTTATTCATCATGTGAAGCTTCAGTAAAGTCTGTTCAATGACTCTTGAAGTGGAAGAGAAACAACAACAAACAAATACATCAATACAAATATTCATCAGACATTTAGAGCTCAGAGAAGTTTAAATGTTCATGCAGAGAAAAGTCAGTTCAGGTAAACAAACGTCATCATGAGCAGTGAGAGCCTCCATGGCTAAACAGACACAGGAAGGAGCGCCACCTAGAGGAACTCAAACATTTACACAACAACTCATGAGAAGGTGTCAAAGCAGCACCCAGAATGTTTGACTGACAGCTGATCTCTGTGCAGTGAAGAAACGCCTCAACAATCAGCTCTCAGCAACACACATGGAGACTAAATGAGTTCAAGAGTTCAAACAGAGTTCGACCCTCAAAGGACTTCTGTCTATTTTAGTTTACACAACTCAGCAGTGGATCCATCCACATGATATAAAAGACGAAGTCCAGCATAGAGAGGCTGAGTGAATGTGGTCTGGACTCTGTGGAGGAGAGTCATGGTTTCAGAGACGCTGTAGAAGGACAGAATACCTGCTCTGTGATCCAGGTACACTCCTATTCTGGAGGACTGAGGGCCAAAGACGGGAGTTTCGACACTGTTGTACCGAAAGACATAACTGTTATCGTTAAAATATAACGACCAAGATGTGTCATTGTGTCCAAACACACATTCTGACCATCCTACTCTGCTAATATTTGTGTATGCGACTGCAACAGAAGCTCCTCCTCTTCCTCTCCTCTCCACCTCCCAGTAACAACGTCCAGTCAGACTCTCTCTACTCAGGACCTGATACCATTCAGTGAATCTGTCTGGGTGACTAGAATAATACTGTTGTTTTCTCGTTACTGTTGCTTTTCTGTTCCCATCAGATAATATCAGATGTCTGTATGCTGTGTTTGGATCCAGTGTGATTTCACGTGAGTACTTTAAGAATCCAGCTCTGGTCTTGGGTTCTGTTGACAGTAAAACATCCACTACAGTCACCGTCAGAGAGACATTTCTCCACTTCTCTCTCAGAACGTCCTGTAGTTTATCTCTGACTTCTGAAACAGCTGCTGTCACGTCCTCAAAGTATCTCAGAGGACGGATGTTGATGCTGGATGAGTCTGTAGACTCACTGAGTGGTGACAGTGAGGGGTAGTTGTGTAGAAACTGGTTGAGATCCTCTGTGTGTGAGAGCTTCTGCAGCTCAGCGTCGTTCCTCTTCAGCTCAGTGATCTCCTGCTCCAGCTTCTCCTGAAGCTCTTTGACTCGACTCACTTCAGTTCTCTGCCGGGATCTGACCTGCTGCTTCACATCAGAGCTTCTTTTCTCCAGGAGACGGATCAGCTCAGAGAAGATCTTCTCACTGTCCTCCACTGTTTTATCAGCAGAGAGATTGATGGCCTCCACCTCCTGATGAAGCAGCTTCACGTCTTCCTCTCTGTCCTGGATTCTCTGCTGGATGTTTAGTCGACTCCCCTCCAGCTCTCTCTGCCTCTCAGTCCTTTCTGCTGCAGCTGAGACTGTGTCGTGGCCTTTATGTTCCTCCATTAAGCAGAGATAACAGATACACTGCTGATCAGTACGGCAGAACATCTTCATTACCTCATTGTGACAAGAGCAGATGTTCTCCAGGAGCTTGTTGGACGGGTCCACCAGCTTGTGATTTTCAAAGGCAGGAGATTTAAAATGAGGCTGAAGGTGTTTCTCACAGTAAGAGACCAGACAGACCAGACAGGACTTGAAGGCTTTCAGTCTCCTCCCAGTGCAGACATCACAGGCCACATCTTCAGGTCCAGCATAGCAGTGATCAGCAGCAGCAGCTTGGAGTCCAGTCTTCTTCAGCTCCTCCACTAAAACTGCTAACATGGTGTTTTTCACCAGGACAGGCCTCGGTGTGAAGGTCTTCCTACACTGAGGGCAGTTGTGGAGTTCCTCCTCATCCTCAACCTCTTCCTCTGTATCCCAGTGGGTTTTAATACAGTTCATGCAGTAGTTGTGTCCACAGGGAATAGTCACCGGGTCCTTCAATAGATCCAGACAGATGGAACAAGAGAAGGTCTCCTGGTCCAGCTTAATTCTTTTCTGCTCCATTTCACCTCTCAGAGACAAGACTGTGTGAGTCTCACTTTGAGAAGTGAAGTAGTTTGAGCTCTGGTCTGAACAGCTCGTGTCTCTGCAGTGAACTCCGTCAGCTGCTGCTCTTCACCACCACGGTTACACCCGTCTGCAGAGTGTAGATCTGAAGGGAGGGAACAAGGAAACACATGATCAGAGTGGAGCTGGCTGTGTGTGAGAGAGGAGGAGTCATCAAGCTTTGCTTCGTTCCAGGAAGAAGCAGCTCTTTGCTTCCTCCTTTCAAACGCAGCCTCAGTTAAAACCTCCCCGTCTGAAAACACTGACGTCTGTACTTGTTAAATACTTCTTGGCTCCTCAGCTCCTTTATCACATATTTAATGATGTACTTTGAAGCATTCATGAGAAAGCAGTTCAACAGAACACCTCTCTGAACCTGACCTGCATTCAAACTAAACGTTATTTACTAGTAGAAATACTACAGTGTTATAGTCTGTTATTTAACAATTTTTACAAACCAATCAATTGATTAATGGAGAAAATAATCATCAGATAATCCCTAATTACAATAATCATCAGATTAATAGTTCAAAATGAGCTCAGCTCGATCGACTACAACAGTAAAATCCTGCTTTTATATGAAAGCTGAGTCATCATACTTTGATAGAATATGTAATAGTACAACAGTCACAGTTTGAATACTTTAAGTACAGTTTACTGATCATACTGAAGGAACTTTTTACGTAACAGAGTATGTCTACAGTGTGGTATTAGTACTCTTTGTGTTGGAGGTCTTGACTATTATTCAAAGAGAAAAAACAAAAAGAAAACTTACATGAATAGTTCCCTGAAGCCGGTTCCAGTCGGATTGGACCTCAGACCAGAAGTTCAATGTCCAGTCGTTTGTGGTTCAGTTTGATTTTACTGTGGATATCAAAAGCAAACAACGTTCCTTGTGCAGTCTCTGTCTCTCTCTCTGTCTCTCTGATGAAAAAAACATGTCTCCTGTTGCATCATAGGACACTGACACACCTAACACTCCACATAAACTGAATTGAATGAACAAGAGCCTGCTGCTCAGTGGCCCTAGTGGCAACAACTAGAAATACACAAATAACAACGAAATAATCGAACCGATGGAATATCTACATTACTGTTACTGTAACAGAGTATTACAGTGTGGCATTAGTACTTTTACTTTAAAACCACCAGACTACAGAGCTCTTCTTTCTTCAGGCTGCAAGATTAATTCATTCTCCACATATCATGTAGTTTAGTTTATTTGTGTGTTCTCATGTAGGAAAGCAGGACGATAAACAGCATTTCTTTGGAAACCCTGTTGTAAAATGACAGTAATAAACCTTGAACCTTGACAGATTTCACTGTGGACACAATGAGTCACAACCAGTTAGAATCACTTCTGGATTCAAACTTTACAGCCCAGGATCGTCTGGCTGTGAGCTGAAAGAGTTCAAAACTGATCCAACATCACGACCTCTTTCTTAAGTTTCATCTGCAGGAATTGCAGCAATGCAGCAGGACCAGGCAGAGGCAAGTCGGAAGGTCATGGAGGCGCTCCTAGCCCAGACAGAGAGGCAGGCTCACGCCCGCTCGGACAGCTTGCCGCCCGAGCAGCTGCAGGCCCGTTGGCGGCGAACCCCTCCACCTTGTGCAGGTGTGACTGCATCAGATGACGGCGACGGACGACGGACAGTCTTTTTTAGAGACCTTCGAGGCGACGGCGGAGGCGTGCGGCTGGCCAACGGCGGAGTGGGCGGTCCGGCTCCTGCCTCTCCTCACCGGGGAGGCGCAGACAGCGGCCATGGGGCTGCCACCGACAGTACGGCGGATGTGCGTAAAGCCATCATTGATCGGCTGGGCCGGACCCCGGAGGACCGCCGGCGGAGGTTCCGCGAGGCCACGCTGGAGCACGAGGGCCGCCCCTTTACGTACGCGCAACAACTGAGGGACGCTGCTAGGGCGGCTGTAGCTCAGGGGGATGAGTGGTCGTCCCGCAACCACAAGGTAGCCGGTTCGATCCCCAGTCCCCCCATAGCTCACATGTCGAAGTGTCCCTGAGCAAGACACTGAACCCTTAACTGCTCCCCGGGCGCCTCACAGGGCTGCCCACTGCTCCCTATCCAGGGATGGGTCACATGCAGAGAAGAATTTCCCCAAGGGGATTAATAAAAGTGCTTGTTTTCTTTTTCTTTTCTGCTACCAGATGGCTACAGCCCGGGAACCCGGAAGGGGCGCAGGGGGGTGGCGGAAAAGATCGTCCTGGAGCAGTTCGTGGGGGGGCTGCCGGTCAAAACATCGGCATGGGTTCGGCTGCAGCCAAATTGTATTTATAAAGCGAACAAGATTGTTTTTTAAAATATTAAAGCACACAATTGATTCTTAGAGATATATTTCCGCGATCGTTATAAATATGCGGTGGGTGTATAGTTTGCATATTTGCAGTAGGTGCCAGAATTGTTCAGGTTTACTGTAGAATTAGACCCAGCAAGGCCTGTATTATATGGATAACAGATATTCTACAGTAGGGGTTAAAGATACGGCACATGTTAAGAATTACGTTTAGATCTGGCAAGCACTTAATAGTCTCGATACTCCGAGAATAACCCTTAAAATCTGAACATATGCATATAAATTATAAATCTGGAAAAGACGACGCATAGTCCTGGCTGTAGGGGGGAGGTGTTGACGCAGGACTCGGTGCTAGAAAGACAAAATAAAGAATAAATTAACTAAGACGACGCGTGAGCTGAAAAAGGCAAGAAAGCTAGAAACCTAAATTATAACCAATTAGAAGAAGGAATACACAAACACAGAAGTTCAGTTGATGATGTATTAATGATTTAAAAAAAGGGGAATAGAAAGTTAGAAGCAGTGGGGAGGAAAAAACGTGCTACCACATGTTTTTAAGTCAAAGGAAGTAGGAGAGTGGACAAGGAGGGTACTTTATCTTAAATAAAATAGCGCCTCTAGAGGTTTGAAGAGTATTCCTCACTGGGACTAAAAGAGAATGACCATTTAGCACCATCAAGTGGCGAAGTTGGGGTACTACTACAGTTGGACACAGGTTAGAAGGGGTACTACAATAATAAGAACTGAGTAATTATTTTCACAGCGGACACACACACACATACTTTTAAACATAGCATAGAGAGTGGAATTAAAACATGTTCACATTATACCATTGATAAAGAATAGACTGAGGATATTAACTATAGTTGTATATTAATAACATTTTGGCAAATTAATATTTTTTTCAATTTTAAAAGAATTGTAGTTTTATAACTTCATCATACTGGCATGCATTATCATTCAATCGCAGTGTGAGATTGTATTCCCCTTGTCCAGATCGGTTGCAGTGGGAATTTTTTCCTTTATCCAGCTCTGGCAGTGTGAAGCATTTCTCCCCATAACCTGAACCAATTGTATTCTTCCAATTACACCACATTTGCACGTTAGACACATATTGTTTATTATTTTAATTCTACATTCACATTTCCTTATACAAGCCAAAGTCAGCACCTGATTCTTTCAAGATGTTTGGGCCAATGAATACCCCAACATGGGTTGATGCAGCCTGCGATGCAGCCCTGAACAAGACGGTTGAAGAAGAACAGGGAAAGGCAGACAGGAGACTGAGAAAACACATCAAAACATGGCATGCTGAGGGTTTACTTGATGTAACAACCCAGAATAGGCCCACCAAGGAGCAGAAGATGGCACTGATGACACTGATGAAAGCAAATGACAGGCAGAAAGGGAAAGGATGGCTTGTGTTCTCTTCAACAGTCGTGGCTAAATCCAATAAAGCCATCGTAGATGCACGATTACTGCTCCATGGCATGGGGCTAGTGGAGGCGAGCAACAGCCAGAGGAGCTCAGAGGCCCTGCTGGAAGGAGTAACACCCCCAAATGTGGAGCAGCCACGGCCAGCGGAGGCCGCCTCTACACCACCATTGGTCCCTGGTCCCACCCCTTCCATCTATGCCAGCATTGAATTACCCCCACCCTATAGACCCCAGATACAGGAACAAGTACTTGATGTGGAACACATGCTAGACGATCATGTCGCGCGGACTAATCGAGCTATGGGCATCCTCACAGCACAAGTAGAGACCCTCTCCAAAACAATAGAAAAGACAGATAGAGAGCTTTGTATTGCTCAAAATAGAGTTGGCAGAAAAAAACATTGCAGACAGAAGGCAGGAGGAAACTTGGGATGTTGCCGTAACTCCACCTGCGAACCCAGCTCCGAGCCCTCCTACAAGCCCCCTCATCGTATGGGCAGCCCCGGTCCATTCTACAATCTCCTTATCAGGCCCATTCCCGACACATTCTGAAAACCTTTGTCAAAACACTTCCCCAAACCCCACTTCAAACCTGCCGGCCCAACCGAGCACCACACCATGGGAAGCAGGAGCCAGATTAAGGAACCAACACGTACCAAACCCCCCTTCATCTCAACAACAGGCCCTAAGCCTAAATTTCGTGCCAGAAGAAGAGATGGTGAACCTGGGGCGAGCTGTTGGAAACTGGGAAATATCTACAGGCGCAACACATGCTACTATGAGTGACCTAACCATCCGGATTGAGAAAATGCTGAAGGAAAGCAAGAAGTATGAAAACTGTCATAGCTGTGGAATTCCTGGACACTGGGCTAGAGATTGCCGCAAACCTAGAAGAGAACGAGGAGGCCCAACTAGAGGAGGGGGGCACAGAGACATTAACCATGCCCATCGGCTGCCAGCCAGATCCTGGGAGCAAGAGGAAGAATGACCTTCAGGTGCAGGAAACCACAAGAGCGATGAGATCAAAGCTCTCCACCCGTCAACCAAGCCCTTCCACCGGGATGGTTTCTGAATAAAATGGGATAAGATCCACAGTATTGTTTCAGAAAAGAGAGGGTGAAGGATACCACTGAAGTATTAGAGCTCAAAGCTTAACTTAACCACAGCAAAAGGCCACATTATTATTCAAATTTAAGTTAGTCATGAAATAGTCTAACATTGATTAACACTGTTAGTTATCCCCTGTAAGAAAGAAGACAGTCAGTCGTCAAGTGGCTGATACTGAGACACAGGTTTCCAAGAAGGATCAGGTCTGACAATGGCACACATTTTGCATTCAAACACGTAGAGGAGGGTGAGACATATTTAGGAATTACACATTCACACGGAGCAGACTATGACCCAACATTCCAGGGTAGTCGAGAGAGCTAATCAGATGATGAAGTCTGAATTAGCTAAAATATCGAGCGAGTTCAAACTCCGAGGAGCATGTGCAGCGGGTGGGCACAGTGCTGGAGTCCCTGAGGCAGGCTGGGCTCACCGCCAACCCGGGGAAGTGTGCAGTTGGATGGAGGCCTAAGTCTGGCGGTGGAGGGGAGAAGCGATGGGGAGGGGAGAAGCGATTCAGGGAACAGGTGTCGGGATGAGACCTAATTGGCCTCAGCTGGAGCATATTGTGTGTGTGTTGTGTGTCTTGCCTACATAAGATGGACAGAGAGAAGGGGGCAGAGGCACAGTCTGCCAGCGTGTGTGCATGACAATAAAACCGCTTGCAACCGATATCTCCAGTGTGCTGTGTCATTGGTGCTGAGGGGGTGGGGGGACTCAGAAGTAACAGGACCTTGTTACACAGTGGAAGAGAAACAACAACCTACAAATACATCAATACAAATATTCATCAGACATTTAGAGCTCAGAGAAGTTTAAATGTTCATGCAGAGAAATGTCAGTTGAGGGAAACAAACGTCATCATGAGCAGTGAGAGCCTCCATGGCGAAACAGACACAGGAAGGAGTGCCACCTGGCTTGCCTGGCTTAATGTGACCTTTTCTATTTCCTAAAAAAGAAAAGAAGGTCTGGGTTTCAGTGTAGTATTAGTACTTTTACTGTACCATAGTATTTATAGTGTAGTATTAGTACTTTTACTGTACCATAGTATTTCTAGTGTGGCATTAGTACTTTTACTGGTTCAGAGTAACGGTTCATAACGGTAACACTTGGT
>JBAMJR010000292.1:430000-440000 GCA_038501785.1 Myoxocephalus aenaeus | reverse complement strand
TGTCTGTGTGCGTGTGTCTGTGTGTGCGTGTGCGTCTGTGTGTGTGTGTGTGTGTCTGTGTGTGTGTGCGTCTGTGTGTGTGTCTGTGTGTGTCTGTGTGTGTGTGTCCGTGTGTGCGTGTGTGCGTGTGTCTGTGTGCGTGTCTGTGTCTGTGTGTGTCTGTGTGTGTGCGTGTCTGTGTGTGTGTGCGTCTGTGTGTGTGTCTGTGTGTGTCTGTGTGTGTGTGTCCCTGTGTGCGTGTGTGCGTGTGTCTGTGTGCGTGTCTGTGTCTGTGTGTGTCTGTGTGTGAGTGCGTCTGTTTATGTGTCTCTGTTTGTGTGTGTCTGTATGTGCGCATGTATGCGTCTGTGTGTGTCTGTGTCTGCGTGTGTGTCTGTGTGTGTCTGTGTGTGTCTGTGTGCGTCTGTGTGTGTCTGTGTGTGTGTCTGTGTCTGTGTGTGCGTCTGTGTGTGTCTGTGTGCGTCTGCATTTAATAACCATGAACAATGAATAAAGCCCTCACGAAGGCGCGCAGCTCGGCCAGCACGCTGGCCACGGTGCCGTTGGGCTCGTCGTGCTCCTGCGGCTCAGGGAACGGCCTTCCTGCCGCGTTGATGAGCCAGGCAGCGATGATGGTGAACAGGAAGAACTGCTCGCCCGGGTTGGAGGCCAGGAACGGACTGGAGACGAAGTAATGTCTGCCGGAGGAGAACAGCGTCTAGTTATTATTATTATGAGGTTACTGTATGAACACTGTCTAGTTATTATTATTATGATGATGAGGTCACTGTATGAACACTGTCTAGTTATTATTATTATGATGATGAGGTTACTGTATGAACACTGTCTAGTTATTATTATTATTATGAGGTTACTGTATGAACACTGTCTAGTTATTATTATTATTATGATGATGAGGTTACTGTATGAACACTGTCTAGTTATTATTATTATTATGATGATGAGGTTACTGTATGAACACTGTCTAGTTATTATTATTATGATGAGGTTACTGTATGAACACTGTCTAGTTATTATTATTATGATGAGGTTACTGTATGAACACTGTCTAGTTATTATTATTATGATGAGGTTACTGTATGAACACTGTCTAGTTATTATTATGATGATGAGGTTACTGTATGAACACTGTCTAGTTATTATTATTATTATGATGATGAGGTTACTGTATGAACACTGTCTAGTTATTATTATGATGATGAGGTTACTGTATGAACACTGTCTAGTTATTATTATTATTATGATGATGAGGTTACTGTATGAACACTGTCTAGTTATTATTATTATTATTATTATGAGGTTGCTGTATGAACACTGTCTAGTTATTATTATTATTATGATGATGAGGTCACTGTATGAACACTGTCTAGTTATTATTATTATGATGAGGTTACTGTATGAACACTGTCTAGTTATTATTATTATTATTATGATGAGGTTACTGTATGAACACTGTCTAGTTATTATTATTATTATTATGATGAGGTTACTGTATGAACACTGTCTAGTTATTATTATTATTATTATGAGGTTACTGTATGAACACTGTCTAGTTATTATTATGATGATGATGAGGTCACTGTATGAACACTGTCTAGTTATTATTATTATTATGATGATGAGGTTACTGTATGAACACTGTCTAGTTATTATTATTATTATGAGGTTACTGTATGAACACTGTCTAGTTATTATTATTATGATTATGATGAGGTTACTGTATGAACACTGTCTAGTTATTATTATTATTATGATGATGAGGTTACTGTATGAACACTGTCTAGTTATTATTATTATTATGATGATGAGGTTACTGTATGAACACTGTCTAGTTATTATTATTATTAGGGCCCGAGCACTGACGTAGTCAGAGCGGAGGACCTATTGTTATTGTAATGTTTATTATTATTATTATTTAGGGCCCGAGCACTGACGTAGTCAGAGCGGAGGACCTATTGTTATTCTAATGTTTATTATTAGGGCCCGAGCACTGACGTAGTCAGAGCGGAGGACCTATTGTTATTGTAATGTTTATTATTATTATTAGGGCCCGAGCACTGACGTAGTCAGAGCGGAGGACCTATTGTTATTGTAATGTTTATTATTATTATTATTATTATTATTTACGCTAAATGCGCAGGGAAAAGAGGTGCTTGGGCTAAACATACATTCTTCAAAATGTTCACACCCACCCGGCTTTGCGAAAATGACAATCTGAATTGGGTGTCGGCCAAAAGTCGGGAAAAATAGCTCGCTAGCGCCCCCTTTAGGTTGAAAGCCCACGCTTTTTGCAAACTTTGGCCGATTGACTTGAAATTTTGCACACATGTCCGGGTGGGACTGCTCTACAAAAAACTCATCCGTGAAAATAAAATGCGCCTAATTAGATTTTCCGCCATTTTGAATTTTGTAAAAAACACATTTTGACCCACTGCTCCTAAACGCTGGGTCCATTTCTCACCAAACCTTCTGTGGATCATCATTGGCTCAATGTGATCAAACGATATATTCCACTTTGTTGATATCTCATTGCGTTCAGAAGTTATTAACCAATTAAACTCTTAGGGGCGTGGCTCAATATGTCAATACACATAACTTCCAAATCACTTTGCCTATCCTCACAAAAGTTGTAGCATATGTCAACATCGTCTCCCTTAACGTACCCAAATTATTTCAGAATTTTCAAACACTAGAGGGCGCTGCAGTGAATTGCAAAATGTTAGCATTTTCCTTGTTTCCAGGCGTTGTATTCAGATGAATTCCTCCTAGAGATTAAACACGATTGATTTCATATTCGGGCAATATGATGTTGAGACCTTTGCAGGGAAATGTTATTAAGGGATTTAAAAAATATCGAACTATGTGAGCACAAAGCAGCGCCGAAAAACACCATTTTCCATGAAAATGGAAGTTGTTTTAACTCGGCCGTACATGATGTAATCTGCTCCATATTTCGCATATGTCATGACCTCCTGACCCTGAAGACATCCATGTGATCATTTTGAATCCTAGTCATAGCGCCACCTAGAGGCAACAGGAAGTTACATGTTTTCTACTTGTATACCGTGCTCCTCACAGATTATTCGGATGTCTCTCCAAATGCGTCGGAAGAGACTTAAGACATTGATAATGCATCACCTTGAAGATTGTAAGGATCCGTTGAACGGCGTCGCGTGGGAGCATCGCGGAAGTTTGATCCTTCGCCGTGAACGAATAACCCGATGTAACTCGACTCCACATGATAAGATCCTTTCCAGGTTTCACATGTTTGATGAGACTCCAGGCCTGAAGACCTGTGATGTCTAATTTTTAATTTGAGTCATAGCGCCACCTAATGGCAACAGAAAGAAAAATGTTCTATACTTTGGCTAGCTTCTCTCAGTAGGTTGAATAGATCGACACCAAATTACTCGTAGACAAACATAAGACTTTCATGACGCCATCCCCCAAAGCTTTTGATGTTTCGTGAAACGCTGTTGCCGTGGCAACTCATCCTTCGCGGTCAACAACGAAGGTACTTTTGAGGGACTAAGCATGCTTGAGACGTAACTAAACTTGGCACCCACATTGACAGGCAAAGATGTAGTTACGTGATATGATTTGAATGCTTCAAAATCGCAATTCGGCTCGATAGCGCCCCCTACAAATATTCAATTAAGCAGCCCCAGCGCTACGGTTGACCTACATGTATGAAACCTAGTAGCCATATGTAACACATGTAAACGTAAAAATAACCCTCTTGGGACCATGCTCTAAACCAAACAGGAAGTCAGATAGCGCCCCCTAAAAAACGTGTTTTTTTTTGACAACCTGTGAGTTTTGAACGCCCACAGTTTTTGCCCCCTATCACCAATTGACCTGAAATTTAGCACACATGTCCGGTTGTGTCTGCTCTACAAAAAAGTACATCGCCGCATTAAGCTCCGCCTACTTAGAATTTCCGCCATTTTGGATTTTGTGAAAAACAATCTTTTCCTCAAATCTTCCTAAATGCTGGCTTCGATTTTTACAAGATTCTCTGTGGATCAATACTGGCTCAATTCCATCACAATGTGTCAAAAGCTTGTTTATATCTCATTGTGTTCAGAAGAAAAGGACCAATGAACTTCTAAGGAGAACATTCAACTAAATTCAACAAAGCAGCCCTCGCAGTACGTTCAACATAGATATACAACATTTCATAGGCGTATGTACCACATATACACTTAAAAATATCTGTCTTGGGACGATGCTCTAAACCGCACCGGAAGTCGGCAAATTTCATTTTCTTTATCATTTCTAGTTCAAATCGCCATAGTTTCCCAGTAGGTGGCGCTCTGACTATGAGTTAATATTGGCATGCAGAAGTCTTCAAGCCATGACTCTCATAAAGCATGTTAACTTTGGAACAGTTTTGACCTCTTCATGAGCTGAGTGACACACTATGGTTGGCAGACCTGGCCTCTAGTTGATCTTATCATCATCTCACACTGAACAAGAGCCTGCAAGGCAAAGCCCAGGTACCAAACCTCACACACACATGAACCTGTTCTGTGTGAAGCTTTGTCTCTTTGAGACACAACTACTAACGTCACCGCTGCTCTTCCCCCACGTCTGAAATCAAAGCAGCTTTTTTCAGAGGTCAACCTTTCTGCGAAAAAGAGTATATATGTGTCTGTCATCACATCAAAATGACAGAACTCAGTAAGCGCTTCCAAGATCTTTCTGCCATTGAGAAAGAATTCAAGCTGTTCTCGACTCCCTTCCTGATGATGCAGAAGAAGTGAAGAGAGTCTGAACTGATGGAGATGCAGTGATGATTCTCTAAAGAAACAGCTTCAGTTTCTCTCCCTGCCGACTTCTACTGGAGCTTGGAAAAGGCCAAATTACCTCTGATGTGATTTTTTACATATATATATATATATATATATATATAGTATATATTTAACAAAAAGAATATATATATATATATGCATAATTGAACTCATTTGATTCATTTTGCGATATACCTCACCTGAGTGACCCAGACTTTCATATCTTTTTCTGTTTGTGGCGCTCGGTGAAAAAGGTTTGGACACCCTTGATATATATGTATGTATATATATATATGTATATATATATACATACATATATATATATATATATATATATATACATACATATATATATTAATATATGGGTATATGTGTGTATATGTGGGTATCTCTATATATATATATATATATATATATATATATATATATATATATATATATATGGGTGTGTATATATATATGTGTATATATATGGGTGTGTGTATATATATATATATATATATATATATATATATATATATATATATATATATATATATGTATGTGTGTGTATATATATATATAATATATATATATATATATATATATATATATATATATATATATGTGTGTGTATATATATATATATATATATATATATGTGTGTGTATATATGTGTGTATATATATATATATATATATATATATATATATATATATATATATATATATATATATATATATCCCTCTCTCTAAATTAAAGCTGCTCGCAGCTGTGACTGGGCCCTCGCCGCCGGCACGTCGGGGTAAGCCGAAGGGTCGCCGGCTCGTCCGTCCGAGAACGTCCGCCTGCCAGGCGGATGTTCGAGGCCGGAAGAGCCGGCGACCCGCAGGCGTCCCCGACGTGCCGGCGGCGAGGGCCCAGTCACAGCTGCGAGCAGCTTTAATTTAGAGAGAGGGATATATATATATATTTATTATTATTATTTACGCTAAATGCGCAGGGAAAAGAGGTGCTTGGGCTAAACATACATTCTTCAAAATGTTCACACCCACCCGGCTTTGCGAAAATGACAATCTGAATTGGGTGTCGGCCAAAAGTCGGGAAAAATAGCTCGCTAGCGCCCCCTTTAGGTTGAAAGCCCACGCTTTTTGCAAACTTTGGCCGATTGACTTGAAATTTTGCACACATGTCCGGGTGGGACTGCTCTACAAAAAACTCATCCGTGAAAATAAAATGCGCCTAATTAGATTTTCCGCCATTTTGAATTTTGTAAAAAACACATTTTGACCCACTGCTCCTAAACGCTGGGTCCATTTCTCACCAAACCTTCTGTGGATCATCATTGGCTCAATGTGATCAAACGATATATTCCACTTTGTTGATATCTCATTGCGTTCAGAAGTTATTAACCAATTAAACTCTTAGGGGCGTGGCTCAATATGTCAATACACATAACTTCCAAATCACTTTGCCTATCCTCACAAAAGTTGTAGCATATGTCAACATCGTCTCCCTTAACGTACCCAAATTATTTCAGAATTTTCAAACACTAGAGGGCGCTGCAGTGAATTGCAAAATGTTAGCATTTTCCTTGTTTCCAGGCGTTGTATTCAGATGAATTCCTCCTAGAGATTAAACACGATTGATTTCATATTCGGGCAATATGATGTTGAGACCTTTGCAGGGAAATGTTATTAAGGGATTTAAAAAATATCGAACTATGTGAGCACAAAGCAGCGCCGAAAAACACCATTTTCCATGAAAATGGAAGTTGTTTTAACTCGGCCATACATGATGTAATCTGCTCCATATTTCCCATATGTCATGACCTCCTGACCCTGAAGACATCCATGTGATCATTTTGAATCCTAGTCATAGCGCCACCTAGAGGCAACAGGAAGTTACATGTTTTCTACTTGTATACCGTGCTCCTCACAGATTATTCGGATGTGTCTCCAAATGGTTCGGAAGACACTTAAGACATTGATAATGCATCACCTTGAAGATTGTAAGGATCCGTTGAACGGCGTCGCGTGGGACCATCGCGGAAGTTTGATCCTTCGCCGTGCACGAATAAACCGATGTAACTCGACTCCACATAAAAAGATCCATTCCAGGTTTCACATGTTTGATGAGACTCCAGCCCTGAAGACCTGTGATGTCTAATTTTTAATTTGAGTCATAGCGCCACCTAATGGCAACAGAAAGAAAAATGTTCTATACTTTGGCTAGCTTCTCTCAGTAGGTTGATTAGATCGACACCAAATTACTCGTAGACAAACATAAGACTTTCATGACGCCATCCCCCAAAGCTTTTGATGTTTCGTGAAACGCTGTTGCCGTGGCGCCCCATCCTTCGCGGTCAACAACGAAGGTACTTTTGAGGGACTAAGCATGCTCGAGACGTAACTAAACTTGGCACCCACATTGACAGGCAAAGATGTAGTTACGGGATATGATTTTAATGCTTCAAAATCGCGATCCGGCTCGATAGCGCCCCCTACAAATATTCAATTAAGCAGCCCCAGCGCTACGGTTGACCTACATGTATGAAACCTGGTAGCCATATGTAACACATGTAAACTTAAAAATAACCCTCTTGGGACCATGCTCTAAACCGTACAGGAAGTCAAATAGCGCCCCCTACAAAACGTTTTTTTTTTTGACAACCTGTGAATTGTGAACGCCCACAGTTTTTTTCCCCTATCACCAATTGACCTGACATTTTGCACACATGTCCGGTTGTGTCTGCTCTACAAAAAAGTACATCGCCGCATTAAGCTCCGCCTACTTAGAATTTCCGCCATTTTGAATTTTTTGAGATACACTTTTTTCCTCAAATCTTCCTAAATGCTGGCTTCGATTTTTACAAGATTCTCTGTGGATCAATACAGGCTCAATTCCATCACAATGTATCAAAAGCTTGTTTATATCTCATTGTGTTCAGAAGAAAAAGACCAATGAACTTCTAAGGAGAACATTCAACTCAATTCAACAAAGCAGCCCTCGCAGTACGTTTAACATAGATATACAACATTTCATAGGCGTATGTACCACATATACACTCACAAATAACTGTCTTGGGACGATGCTCTAAACCGCACCGGAAGTCGGCAAATTTCATTTTCTTTATCATTTCTAGTTAAAATCGCCATAGTTTCCCAGTAGGTGGCGCTCTGACTATGAGTTAATATTGGCATGCAGAAGTCTTCAAGCCATGACTCTCATAAAGCATGTTAACTTTGGAACAGTTTTGACCTCTTCATGAGCTGAGTGACACACTATGGTTGGCAGACCTGGCCTCTAGTTGATCTTATCATCATCTCACACTGAACAAGAGCCTGCAAGGCAAAGCCCAGGTACCAAACCTCACGCACACGTGAACCTGTTCTGTGTGACCCTTGGTCTCTTTGAGACACAACTACTAACGTCACCGCTGCTCTTCCCCCACGTCTGAAATCAAAGCAGCTTTTTTCAGAGGTCAACCTTTCTGCGAAAAAGAGGATATATGTGTCTGTCATGAACTCAATAAGCGCTTCCCAGATCTTTCTGCCATTGAGCAATAATTCAAGCTGTTCTCGACTCCCTTCCTGATGATGCAGAAGAAGTAAAGAGAGTATGAACTAGAACTGATGGAGATGCAGTGATGATTCTCTAACGAACCAGCTTCAGTTTTTCTCCCGACCGACTTCTACTGGAGCTTGGAAAAGGCCAAATTTCCTCTGATGTGATTTTTTACATATATATTGAGTATATATTTAACAAAAATAATATATATATATATATATATATATATATGCATAATTGACCTCATTTGATTCATTTTGCGATATACCTCACCTGAGTGACCCTGACTTTCAGATATTTTTCGGTTTGTGGCCCTCGGTGAAAAAAGTTTGGACACCCTTGATATATATGTATAAATATATATATAATATATATACATATATGTGTGTGTGTATATATATATATATATGTGTGTATATATATATATATATATATATATATATATATATACACACATGTGTGTGTGTGTGTGTGTGTGTGTGTGTGTGTGTGTATATATATATATATATATATATATATATATATATATATATATATATCCCTCTCTCTCTAAATTAAAGCTGCTCGCAGCTGTGACTGGGCCCTCGCCGCCGGCACGTCGGGGTAAGCCGAAGGGTCGCCGGCTCGCCCGTCCGAGAACGTTCGCCTGACAGGCGGATGTTCGAGGCCGGAAGAGCCGGCGACCCGCAGGCGTCCCCGACGTGCCGGCGGCGAGGGCCCAGTCACAGCTGCGAGCAGCTTTAATTTAGAGAGAGAGGGATATATATATATATATATATATATATTTATTATTATTATTATTATTATTATTTACGCTAAATGCGCAGGGAAAAGAGGTGCTTGGGCTAAACATACATTCTTCAAAATGTTCACACCCACCCGGCTTTGCGAAAATGACAATCTGAATTGGGTGTCGGCCAAAAGTCGGGAAAAATAGCTCGCTAGCGCCCCCTTTAGGTTGAAAGCCCACGCTTTTTGCAAACTTTGGCCGATTGACTTGAAATTTTGCACACATGTCCGGGTGGGACTGCTCTACAAAAAACTCATCCGTGAAAATAAAATGCGCCTAATTAGATTTTCCGCCATTTTGAATTTTGTAAAAAACACATTTTGACCCACTGCTCCTAAACGCTGGGTCCATTTCTCACCAAACCTTCTGTGGATCATCATTGGCTCAATGTGATCAAACGATATATTCCACTTTGTTGATATCTCATTGCGTTCAGAAGTTATTAACCAATTAAACTCTTAGGGGCGTGGCTCAATATGTCAATACACATAACTTCCAAATCACTTTGCCTATCCTCACAAACTTTGTAGCATATGTCAACATCGTCTCCCTTAACATACCCAAATTATTTCAGAATTTTCAAACACTAGAGGGCGCTGCAGTGAATTGCAAAATGTTAGCATTTTCCTTGTTTCCAGGCGTTGTATTCAGATGAATTCCTCCTAGAGATTAAACACGATTGATTTCATATTCGGGCAATATGATGTTGAGACCTTTGCAGGGAAATGTTATTAAGGGATTTAAAAAATATCGAACTATGTGAGCACAAAGCAGCGCCAAAAAACACCATTTTCCATGAAAATGGAAGTTGTTTTAACTCGGCCATACATGATGTAATCTGCTCCATATTTCCCATATGTCATGACCT
>JBAMJR010000292.1:395000-425000 GCA_038501785.1 Myoxocephalus aenaeus | reverse complement strand
ATTTTATCAGTGTGTATATTGTGGATTTGAAATGTATTATATATATATATATATATATATATATATATATATATATATAAATTAAATTTGTATATATAAAAAAAGATACACAACAACTGTTGAGTCAACAGCAATCTTGGAGGTAAAATGTATTTGAGAATAGTTTTTATTCTTCTCCTATTTTTAACATCAAAGTAAAAGAGAATATTTTGTATTGTTTTAATGAAGTGGAAAAATGTGTAAATATATGTGCATGGACCCAAAGTACTTTCCGTCCCACCAGATGTTCAAGGTTCCCTAAAGAAGACATCGTACATCATGGGACAGTTTCAGACTCACATCCTCAGTTATTATCATCACATTAATGTTAATTTAAACGGCCTGATGACGAATGAAAAGACTTAAAATCATCTGAATGTGATTCAACATGTAATGTTACAATGTGTCCTCATATCATGACGCAGGTGTGTGCAGCGCTACACTAAATATCTCTCAACTATTTAAGCTATTGCGTCTTTATAAGTATTATATATACATGTATTTTGTATAGATTTTTTTTTTCATTCCTCCATGTTAAACTTCAGCAGTAACATACTGTATAATAATATTCATTATTGAATAATAATAATAATAATAATAATAATAATAATAATAATAATAATAATTGATAATTAATTATGGCTTGGCAGGTTTTAATTAAGTAATTAATTATAAATTATATATAATAATTAATTGTTGGTATTAATTAATTAATTATCATTATTTATAATAATTAATTGGGGCTTGGTGGTATTAATTAATGCATAATAATTATTTATAACTATTTGTGGGTTGTTTCTGGGTGGGTATTATTTAAGTAATTAATTATAAAGTATATATAATAATTATTTGTGTGTTCCTTGGTGGGTATTCATTGATTAATTATCATTATTTATAATAATGAATAACTATCATTATTTATAATAATTAATAATACGTTGAGGGTTGTTTCTTTCCTGCTTGGGATCATTAATGGTGAATATCTTTCATTTATTTATCATGTATTTGAACTGAGCCGGGCCGCTGACGTCAGCGTGACGTCACGCCTCACCTGGAGAGGCTCCTCATGTGGTGCTTGGTCAGCACCTCCTCCTCGTAGTTCAGCACCTTCAGCTTCTCCAGCAGCACCTCCATGACCACGAACACGCGGTGCGCGGCCCCGGGCCCGCGCTCGTCTTCGTCTCCTCTCCTGCCGTCATCCGCCATTATTAATATGATCTTTTTGCGACACTTCCGGCGGGGTCTGGACTCACTTCCGGGTTGTTGTTTTGTGTTTGCCTGGCAACCGAGAGCTCGCGCTCGCTAGCCGCCAGAGAAACGACGTTTTAAAACGTAAACTCGGCCTCCTCGCGGATGAACATCACACCTGTCATCAGTTAGCATCAGTTAGCATCAGTTAGCATGAGTTACAAGCCGACGGCACTGAAGCCTGCGGGAACTGCGGCGGTTTAAATCCGTTAACTCGTCCCGGGCTCGCGGTTAGCGCTGCTGTTGTTATCCACACCAGCGTCAAACGGCTTCCGGTTTGGGATCTTCGGAATAAAAGATTTCCGGTAGCCGTCGACGCTTTCAAATTAAAAGCTCATCGACAATATACAAAATGTTTTCAAAGGCGTAATTATGTTCAATAATCACCTAAAATATTCACACATACACATAGTTACACTGTTGTTTGGTTACTTCTTTGCACTATTGTTCTGTTTGCTTTGTTAGTTAATTTAATGTAATATATTATTTAGTTTGACATATTTTGCATTTTTTTTATTATTCTATTACATTTGTTATATATCGTGTATTTTTCTCATTCTATTCTTTTGTAAATATGTGCTTTTTTCTTATTATTCTATTACATTTTTTGTATATATTTAAGTCAAAAAATAATATATATATATATATATATATATATATATATATATATATATATATATACTGTATATATGTATATTGAGTGAATAATTAGTGTTAGAATTAGCTGCCACTCAACCAGATTACATCTTTTAAATCCTGCTCATATTGTATCACGCTTGTTAAAATAAATTAATACAAAAGGCTCATATATCCTTGTCACTCTCCTCTCCTCCATATATGCATGCATACGTTACCTTATCTGCTGAAGCATGATACTCTCACACACACACAATATATGTGTGAGAATAATTCATACCTCCCCGTGGAGGGAGAGGGGCGCTTGTTTCATCTGCATGCTGCTCCCCGCCCGTCTGTGAGCAGGTGGAGCTCCCTTTGATTGACAGGCCTGCTGCTGCATCGCTGGTGACGCTCAGCGAGACGCATCCCTGCTTCAGACGGCCTCGACTCACCACAGAGAGGAGTGTGTGACGAAAACACATCAAAATAAATATTCAGACATGTTGTGTTGCGGTGGGGGGGGGGCATGTTTGTTTCCTGTCACCTTCAGTCAGACGTCCCAGATACTGTGCACAGGCACACAGACGGCAAGGGGTGGGCCAGGATGTCACGGAGCTCCCGCTGCTTTCATCCATCTTCCTCTTCTGCCAGGAGCATGCTGGGTAGTGGAGTAGCCTCAGGTAGTGGAGTAGCCTCAGGTCCCTGCTGGGTTAGCTTAGCTTAGCTTAGCTTCCATCTCTCCTCTCTGGGGCGGTTTGGTCGGTCGGCCGTGGAGCGACGATCGACTCAAAGGCCGCTGCTCTTAATCCCCACGCTTCCTTTCAGAAGTTCATGAATGTCATTAGTGATGAACACGAAACACAACCAATAAAGACAAAAGTATAGCGGAAACATGTTGCTGCATGGCTTTAACGGTGAGGGACAGTCAGCTGGAGACACAGTGGTAGGTCTACTGGGCAGATGGTTCAGGATGAAGCCGTTCCAATAAATAAATGAAACACATGGACACATAAACGAAGGTAAACGAATGCTGGAAGAATTTAGCCCGGATACAAAGAACATGTACACATTTGCTCACGCCTGCCTTTCACTTCACAGCGAGCCATTTGATTCATTATTCATATGAAAACTATCCCCTTTGTTTATTTGTGCTGCAGCAGCTGTTAATGAATCTGGAGCAGCTGTTAATGAATCTCCTCCAGACCCGAGCGAGCCTTTACACAACCTGCGGAGAGAGGAAACCCGGTGTGACTACAGCCTCGGTGCAGCCAGGCAGCGCGTCAGCCTCCTTTCCTCGGCTTGCCAGCGTTGGATGGAGAGGTAATTGGGAGGAGAGGCAGAGGTGGATCCACGGCTTAACCCGAGCGAAGGCGGTAATGAGTGCCGGCTGCCGGGAGGCCTTCGCCTGAGGGCCAGGAGGAAGCTCGTCAGCCCGGTGAACGTCATTCAGGAAGGCTATTTATGCCTTTTTGCTCAAAAATAACTGCAATCTGAGAGTCATTATTTCACTGGATATTTTATTGAAAGAGGTGATAGGTGACGTTCTTTCACCGTTCTGCAGCAATGTGAGGGTTGATGTGGGTTTCAAGGTCTCTACCTATCCAGGATGCTCCCGTCCAGCATCCGCAGCTGTACCTAGGAAAAATAATGCCCTATATCCCAGGAAATTATGTGTATGTTGTATGAACGAGCAAGTTTACAAACTGCAAAAACACATACATGGTTTGAGGGCACCTCATCCTGTTTTCACCACTAGAAAGGCATCCTTGAAGGCGCCTCATGTTTTCTCCACTAGAAAGGCATCCTTGAAGGCGCCTCATGTTTTCTCCACTAGAAAGGCATCCTTGAGGGCACCTCGTGTTTTCTCCATTGGAAAGGCCTCCTTCAGGGCACCTCATCATGTTTTCTCCACTAGAAAGGCATAATTGAAGGCACCTCATCATGTTTTTTCCACTGGAAATGCATCCTTGAGGTCACCACATCATATTTTCTCCTCCTTGAGCAAACCATCACGTTTACTCCACTAGAAAGGCATCGTTGAAGGCACCTCATCATGTTTTCTCCACTGGAAAGGCATCCTTGAGGGCACCTCATGTTTTCTCCACTCAAAAGGCATCCTTGAAGACACCTCATCATGTTTTCTCCTCCTTGAGCAAACCATCACGTTTACTCCACTAGAAAGGCATCGTTGAAGACACCTCATCATGTTTTCTCCACTGGAAAGGCATCCTTGAGGGCACCTCGTGTTTTCTCCACTCAAAAGGCATCCTTGAAGGCACCTCATCACATTTTCTCCAATAGATAAACATCATTGAAGACACCTCATTATGTTTTCTCCAATAGATTAACATCATTGAAGGCACCTCATCATGTTTTCTCGACCGGAAAGGCATCCTTGAGGGCACCTCATCCTGTTTTCTCCACTGGAAAGGCATCCTTGAATGCACCTTGTCATATTTTCTCCACTGGAAAGCCATCCTTGAGGGCACTTCATCATGTTTTCTCCTCTAGAAAGGCATCCTAGAAGACACCTCATCATGTTTTCTGCACTGGAAAGGCATCCTTGAGGGCACCTCATCATGTTTTCTCCATTAGAAAAGCCTCCTTGAAAACACCTCATCATGTTTTCTCCACTGGAACGGCATCCTTGAGGGCACTTCATCTTGTTTTCTCCATTAGAAAGGCCTCCTTGAGGGCACCTCATCTAGTTTTCTCCATTGGAAAGGCATCCTCGGATTCCTACAGGGCACTTCATTACGTTTTCTTCAAAAGAAGTACACTATTGCTCCCCTCCCTTTAAAGAAGCAGGATTCGGTGCTGTTAATTGCTACTCTTGTGTGAGCCCACGTGAGATCGGCTCGCCGCTTCATCAGTGTTCCACTTCCTGTGCCGTTGCGTCAGCACTCGTTTCCCTAACAGAAGGTGTCAGCTCCTTCAAACGCTGGATTTGTCATTTTGGGAAGAAAACGCTGTCATTTTCACAGCTTGATGAGTCATTATGTTCCCTGAAGAAAACCAGTGACAGGAGAAGCGATTATAGATCCCACACACTGAGCGCTCCATTCACACACACACACACACACACACACACACGCACACACGCATTTTTTTATGAGTAATACTAACAATAGTTTTCCTGTTATTGGCAAATATTATTTAATTATTGGCAAATATTTCCGGTGACCACTAAAAAGGTTTATATCATCAGGATGAAAGAAATTTGAATCCCTGTGAATCTCTGACAAATGCTTTATAATTTATTTTGTCTGCAGGATGCAAACAAATGAAACACGTGCACCTGCCGGCCCTGTTTACCGTCACTCTGTTCTTTAACGATCCGTCTGTTCAGAGATTTCTTCCTCCTGCTGGAGAAGCTGAAGCAAAGTCATTAAAGCCCTCCGATCAGTGTGGGACACGTCCACAAAGTCTGAGAGAGAGAGAGAGAGAGAGAGAGAGAGAGAGAGAGAGAGAGAGAGAGAGAGAGAGAGAGGCATGTTGACGAGATGAAGAGCTGGAAAATGGTTTATTCCCTCAGTATGTCAATTTAAATATAAATATTGTTTACTTGAGTTCAGTTAAGTTGACTTAACTGAACTCAAGTAAAATGCTATGTTGTGCCGCTACGTCGTGGCGCTACGTCGTGGCGCTACGTCGTGTCGCTACGTCGTGGCGCTACGTCGTGGCGCTACGTCGTGGCGCTACGTCGTGGCGCTACGTCGTGTCGCTACGTCGTGGCGCTACGTCGTGGCGCTACGTCGTGTCGCTACGTCGTGGCGCTACGTCGTGGCGCTACGTCGTGGCGCTACGTCGTGGCGCTACGTCGTGGCGCTACGTCGTGTCGCTACGTCGTGGCGCTACGTCGTGGCGCTACGTCGTGTCGCTACGTCGTGGCGCTACGTCGTGGCGCTACGTCGTGGCGCTACGTCGTGTCGCTACGTCGTGGCGCTACGTCGTGGCGCTACGTCGTGGCGCTACGTCGTGGCGCTACGTCGTGGCGCTACGTCGTGGCGCTACGTCGTGGCGCTACGTCGTGGCGCTACGTCGTGGCGCTACGTCGTGGCGCTACAGAAGGATATTTCATGGATTTGCAATACAAAAAGAAGTCCCGAATCCAGTTCCTCTACGTCAAAATGTAAATGCGAGCCCGTGAGAGTGTGAACGCATGTTTACGCCGCTGAATGAGGAGATGTGAGTCAATCTCACATCACCGGAAACATCCGCAGGTTATGCAAATGTTTCTGGCACAGAAGACGAAGTGTTCAGACTCGGAGAGGAGATGAAAACGTCTTGATGGAGCCGTGGTTCGGCCTCTTCCTCTCCTCTCCACCGGAACCACCCGAGGCCGTTTCTCTGTCGACAGATTGCTCCAAGAGCTCAATTGTGCTCAGCTAATGCATAACAAACAGAACAGACGGCGCTGAATGCAATCACTCCGGAGTGGCGTCTCCGTCTCTCTCTCTGTGAAATAAATCAGAATGATGGTTTCTGGCGCCGGCGCTGCGACGCAGGAGGAGGAACGCTGCAGAGTTGCGTGGCTCAGAATCACAGATCTGCCTGAACGAAGGGGGAGAATTAATTAACGTCACTTTTGCGCCGCCTTTCTGAGGCTTTCGTGGGTGACGACACGTTAACGGTGAGGCACAGGTGCCTCCGTGGGCCGTGACCAATGTTTGCGGCGGGCGGCGGTGTCATCTTTCCCAGTTTGTCAAGGTTATAAAAAGCAGCAGCGCTGGAATTAGACGGAGCAGCTGACGGCCTGCAGAGAGTCCACCGTCACTATTACGTTGAGGAGCTCGCCGAAACACCAGTTAACACGGTCACTGGTTTAACCAAAACACCGGCAGCGTCTACGGCTGAGAGCTACTAACCCCGTTGACCACCACTGAACCGATTGTGGCTCCATTTTAAAACAGAATAAAGTCAAACTGTGAGTCTCTTCATGGAGTTTGACGTTCTGTTCATGAGCTCAGATATCAGCGTTGATCGTCTCGTGACTCGTGACGTCTCTCTGGTGGAACGTTACATCACACTTCTCCTCTACATGTTTACATCTGGACATTAATGTGTTCTATCCTCACTAACGCCACACGGATCTGAAAGCCACTCGTTTAGGTTTCATTCTCCATCTTCGGTGGTTGAACGTTCTTCCATCGCTTTACAAACTATCGCATTACAGTTTGCGGCCAAATTGTGAGAGAACACATTGTTCGTTTACAAACGGTAAAATAGTCTCATTTGTCGCTTGGCCCGACATTTCGAAATAAACTTCCTTGCTCACAGGAAATTCAAAGTCTCCTCTTGTTACGAGCATTCAGTGTCTTTTCTGGTCACATGACATCTATTGCTTCTGTCCATCCGGGGAGAGGGATCCTCCTCTGTTGCTCTCCCTCAGGTTTCTTCCCTTTTTCCCCTGTGAAAGGGTTTTTACTATCTTTATTTAGGGAGTTTTTCCTGATCCGATGTGAGGTCCCGGGACAGGGATGTTATGTGTACAGATGCAAAGGCAAACTTGTATTTGTGATTTTGGGCTATATAAAATAAACTGAATTGAATTGAATTGAATTTCGGAATAAGCTTCTCACACAGGTTTACGTAGTTGTTGGCTTCAATTAAGTTATTGGTTGAGTTTAGGAAAGAACCGTCGTTTGGCTTAAAATAAGTATGTTTGTAACCTAAAATAAGTATGTTTGTTATGTAACATGCGTGTGTTGAGGATTGGGTTATGTAAAATATGAGTTCTTTCTCTTTTCTTTTCTTTTCTAAGTACTTTTCATTCTAAGTTCTTTTCATTTTCTCTTTATGCATTATAATTAAATTGCTTTGAGTGAAATAGTATTTTATCACGATGCATTATATCTAATTGTTTTGATTGAAATAGTCTTTTTATCATGCTGTATTATGCTAATTGTTTTGAGTGAAATTGTGGTTGATGAATTACAATGTGACTTTGTAAACATATGATACTGGTGAACTGACTCTTAGCTACTGAGTGGAAATCCTTTAAGTAAAAAAAAGACTCAGTTATGATACTGTGTGTATAATAACTCTTGTTGAAATACAATTTATACTCTCAAATAAGAGTGTAGAACTCTACTCAATGGGGATTCCCGTTTAATGGAATAAGATAACTTCCAGGTTTTTCGAGATGAGGCCATTGACCAGGGAACACAATCCAGCACGATCCTGCCTCGTTTCCAGATCCAGACAAATGTAAGTAATCGTTTGGGTTGCACTGTGTGTAAAACGGTTCATCTTCCTGTCCTGTTAGAGGAAACAGTTCGGTGGAGACGTGGCTCAATAGTACAGGTAGGCCACGGGGAAACTGAATGAATGGGGTTTTTAACATCCGTCATTGTCTCTATAAATTGTAATCGAAAGCAAACTGAGAGGGAAACCTCAGGGTTCTAAAACGGGCCCTCCTTACACGGCTGGCGTAAGGAGTAGGCGCTCCCCCTACGTTCTGACCAGGTCAGGGCTGGTGCCGTTACACGTGAGTTAAGAAGTTAGGTAACAAAAGTCAGATAAAATAAGTCAAATGAAGTTTTGGTTTCACACAGGACTCAGACCTCGGCCTGCTGGGTGAAAGTCCTATGTTTGTTCGACCTGACCTGATAAAGACAGTGTTGGTGCGGCGCTATCAGACCCGGCGCTGCTTTTTGACAAACCGAGTTTGTCCTTTCTGTACTTTTTACTTTCTGTACCTTTCTGTACTTTTTAGCTGTTTTATAAACTGATAATGATATCAACAATAAGCTAATATCGTCCGATAAAGCTCCAGTTCCATTTTACAGTCGGTAAAAAAACCTTTTTCTGTTTGCAGTTTTCAGCTGTTCAACAGTCTGGTTTCCAACATGGCTGGACAGGGATGTGTTTGATGTAAACATCTTACCAATCAGCTAATCAGACTGCTGCATCAGAGTATTTCTTAGTTCTCAGATCGCAGCCCGTTTAAATGATTCTCTCTCTTGATATCCAGTCAGACCACAGAGCGTCTTCTATCTCCTCTCATCTCCACAAGGTTTATGCTGCAGCTGGTCGGTTTGATTGGACTCTTTGAGGAAATGAGGGCCTCGTGTTTGTTTTAGGGCCAATAAATTCTCACTTGACAAACCGCCGCTGTGATCCTCGGCCCCACAGAAGACGAGTCGAGCTGTAAATTCCCTCCACAGCGAAGCGGGATGATTGGCATTTCATTTAGACGGCGGCGCCGGTGCAATCTGCAGGACTCTGCTGACTCAGCTGAGTGATCGTGGTTCGCTCGAGCCAACAGCAGGTTTAGGGGTTTAATTTGAGCCGCGGATGAACGGCATCAGTGGAAGATAGCGACAGAGAGGAGAGATGATCTGAGCCTCTGTCGCTGCTGTGAGGCACGAGGCTGTTGAGCTGAGATGTTTGTGATGAAAACTCGGTGGAAAGATACGCCAGGATCAAAGGGTCAGACCTGAAGGAGATGATAATTAATTATAGAAGTGATAACACTCCTGATGAGTCCTACTGTACTGTCCTATATTTAATGAATTAAGTTAAAGATGAGTTGATTATGTTGTTAAAGAACATTTTCAAAAATTAAATTAAAGCGTACATTTTATTTGTATTTGTTTCTCCAATCCTGATTATTAATGTTATTTCTTTCATTTTTTTGTTGTCACATTTTTTATTGTTATGGCTGAGTGGAAGAAGCAATACAATCGAGGGAAATGAGGCAGAACAGGTCGAAGAAAAATGACTTTAATAAATCAATGTTCAAATTAACAAGCAGGAGGTCCAAACAAGTAAACACATCAAACACGGTCAAAAAGCAGGCAGCAAATATCAGGCAGAAAGAAAGATGCCGATACAGATAAAGATATAAATACAGATTTAGATGTGAGAACAGGCACAGATACAGATAGAAGTAGAGATGCAGATAATCTGCACTTACAGGTAAAGGTACAAATACTAATATGAATACAAATGCAGATATAAATACAGACACAGATAGAGATACAGGAGTAGAAACAGATGGACAGGTATCGGTAGAGATAGAGGTAGAGGTGGAGATGCAGATGCAGGTAGAGATAGAGGTAGAGATGGAGGTGGAGGTGGAGATACAGATGCAGATAGAGATAGAGGGGGCGGGGGGTGGAGATAGAGCTACAGATGGAGGTAGAGATACATATGCAGATGGAGGTAGATATTGAGGTGGAGGTTGAGGTGGAGGTTGAGATAGAGGTAGAGATGGAGGTAGAGGAAGATATAGAGATATATGTAGAGAAAGAGGTATCGATAGAGATAGAGGTAGAGGCAGAGGTATAGATCGAGGAAGAGATAGAAGTAGAGATAGAGATAGAAATAGAGGAAGAGATACAGATGCAGATAGAGGTAGAGGTAGACATCGAGGTAGAGATCGAGATAGAGGTAGAGATAGAGGAAGAGGTAGAGATATAGATCGAGATGGATCTGGATGTGTAGGTGGAGATCCAGATGGAGGTAGAGATAGAGATATAGGTAGAGATGGAGGTGGAGGTAGAGATAGAGATAGAGATGGATGTGGAGGTGGAGATGCAGATGGAGGTAGAGGTAGAGATGGAGATAAAGGTAGAGATAGCGGTGGAGGTAGAGATAGAGGAAGAGATAGAGATAGAGATGGATGTGGAGGTGGAGATGCAGATGGAGGTAGAGGTAGAGATAGAGATATAGGTAGAGATGGAGGTGGAGGTAGAGATAGAGGAAGAGATAGAGATAGAGATGGATGTGGAGGTGGAGATGCAGATGGAGGTAGAGGTAGAGATGGAGATAGAGGTAGAGATAGAGGTGGAGGTAGAGATAGAGGTAGAGGTAGAGATACAGATGCAGATTGAGGTAGGGATAGAGATAGAGGTAGAGATGGATGTGGATGAGGAGGTGGAGATGGAGATGGAGGTAGAGATAGAGGTTGAGATGGCGATGGAGGTAGAGATAGAGGAAGAGATAGAGGTAGAGATGGAGGTGGAGGTAGAGATAGAGGAAGAGATAGAGGTACCTGTTGTTAGATGGATGTGTAGGTGGAGATGCATTTTTATTTTTGTGTCTGTAAGCTGCTACTTCAACAACAAAGTTCCCCTTGGGATGAATAAAGTATATATCCATCATCCACGTCTTCCCGGTGGCCGGGCTGCAGTTCAACAGGTGACCGTGACGGTCGGGTGCCTGAAGTTAGCACCGTGAAGCTGGCTTGCAGTTGGTCAGAGACTGAACGTTCTCATCTAACAATGGAAATATCCCACAAAAGCAAAGTGTATGAAGTCCACGTGATCATTGACCAGAAAGTGTGAAGACCGCAAACAGTCACGGCAGGCGGGCGTGAGCGGAGCTGGAAGCGCCAAACAACGTCAACACTGATTTATTTGTCACATATCTTGCGTACTCAAGTAATTATTTTATCTCCAAACACGATCTTTTCCTAAACCTAACTGAGTTGTTTTGTCGCCGAAAACTAAGTAAGTTGTTTCCTGTGGAGACGGAAGTTTATTTTGAAAAGAGATTGTATTCATGTAATGAGTGGAAATTACTTTCTTAGAAAAACGCATAAAAATGAGTAACTTTGTGTGAGGAAACCTTCAAAATCACAACCTTTTGCTGTGAGAATTTTGATACAATACAATTCAATTCCAGAAAAAAAAATTAATATTGTTGTTGAAATAGTTAACCAGTTTTTTGGTTAAAAAAACTGGTTAACTAAATGGAAGTGTAGTAATTAAAAAGCTTTGATTTCAAATAGATGGCTTTACAATGAAACAAATTCTACAAATAGCAGTTAACGGTTCATATTTAACGTTTTTAACCAGTGTGATGCAAAAAACGGAAATACGGAAAAGTCTGTGTTACATTTTTCGTCAAAAAAATCTAAGTGAAAAATCCTAAACCTAAATGGGAACTACACATTACATAACAATCAGACCACCAATTTGATGCATGAAAATGAGAAATAACTTTTTGTCAGATATCATATGAACTGTTGTTTGAGGATTCGTGGTCAAAGGTGAAAATTGGCTGATTTGCGTTACCACCACGAGCAAACCCACTCCATTTAGGTCCAACGTATTGCGGTCAGAAAAATGCTCAAATATGTATGTAGGGATGTATGAAACATTTGAATGCTTTATGTGTGTGTTTTTTGATACAGCATACCATTTCATAGAGGTTTAATGAGAGCTTTATTTATAGAAAAACAAAAGGGTAAATGTCAGGCGCTGCAGGCCACAATGACCACACAGCGGCGTTTCACTGTAAAACTGGATTGAGATGATCGTAAACTAAACAAAACAAAACAACTGAGCCGTTATCAAAGATGAAGTAAAAACAGAAGAGTTCAAATCAAACTAAATACTATCAATCTACTGCATAAAATACACCAGACACAAATAAATACGTTGTGAAACAAAACAGAACAGGAAGTGCAGAATAAGATTATAGATAATGACATCACTACATCAGCCAAACTTCTACAGAAAATATGAGCAGCATCTAAAACTCCTGATGAAAGCTGTGACCTGAGTGTGCTCACTGAACTTCAAAAGAAACTATGAATATAAAGCAGCAAAACTGGACATGAAAAAAAAAAATTGAAACATTCATACGCCAAAATTCAGCAGCGCTCAAAAAGCTTTGAAGCCGCCGACACCTCATCTCCAACCGCCTTAAATCCTCCACGCTCACACTGAGGAGCTAAAACACCACAATCCTCATAAGCTTGGAAGGGACTGCGTGGCAAATAAAGTTCATGCAAAGCTTCATCACCTGCTCTCCATCAAAGATGTGTCGTTCGGCCTCCAGCCTTTTAGTCAAATTCTGCAAACCTTTGTTTAAATTCTAGTGAAGCGTTTCCAAAGACACCAAATCTGTCAGGAGGAATTTGGGAGGGAATATGTTCACAACGACGCAGCAGACATGTTGAATAGTTCCTCGTGATGCAGGAAGAAAGAAAACAGAATCTTAACAGAAACCTTAAATATATTTAAGGGGAAATTGAAGGAGACTTTTGATGCGTTCACGTCAATGCCAACCTTTGAATTTATGTTTTCATTGACATTTGAACAACGTCGTGGGCTCCAGACCGTCGACTCTTCGTCCACATTACCCATGATGCGTATTGAGGCAGGTCTGGTGTTGACCAATCAAAACGGTCTTTATTTCATCTTGGTTCTATATATATGCTGTTTTATTTTACTCCATTTAAATGTTAATCTTTTTATATTGTCTTTAACGGGGTAATCAAGCTCTTTGAATGAAGGCGCCGCGCGAGTAAACTTACCTAACTACATTCATGAAAGGTTGTGACAGACAGCTTTACAGGTTGTTGTCACACAAATAATTAGCGGTATGTTTTGTGTTCATCACTCTTTTGTCATGAACCTGTTATGTAATGCTAATCTGCTAACCGCTAACCCGTATCTAAGCCCTCCGTGACCGACTCTCAGCTCCTGAACCTTTCATTGTTACAGCGCTCATGAAATGAATGCTGGGTAACGAAGTCCCAGACTGGTGCAGCTTAGTCGCGTCTCCTTTCGTGCTGTTTTGCCTACAGAAGCCAGTCTGACGTTGGTATTTAGTTTCCTCTCCAGGCTCTCAGAGACCAGCTGAGGCAGTATGTTCAACATTATATGTACATCCAGGTGAAAGATCAACATTCATCATCATCCTTCTTTTCCTTCCAAATAAACCTCACCTGCACCGTGACCCCGGTCACCGGGTCACCATCACACAGCTCTGAAATTTGGACTCGCGAATTCATCAAACAAAACAATTTCTTTCGTGCGTTCGACAATGAGATTCTCACATTCGTGTCAAGCTTTTTTTCTCTCCAAACATTTGATTGTTAAAACCTGTCAGCAGATAAACATCTGACAGAGTACCGGTAAAGTGACTCGAATCAACACCCTGAAAATAGATTTTAATAAATAACCAGTGTCGTATCTCGAGAACATTCTAGCAAAAATGTCCATCGTCGACGTCGACCAATCACAGACCTTCTCTCTAAATCCTCGGCATCACGTGCTTTCTCCAGTGTCCCGCCTCCGCTTTCGTTGTCCGGTCCGATCTACTTCCCGTGACCCTCTTCTCCTATCCGGACGGCGCCGGCCTCCTCCACGGGCCCCTCCCTCTTGGTTTCCATGGCGACCTCGGTGTAGGCCACCGGCTCCTCCTCCTCCCTGGCCCGGTCGTGGAGCTCGGCCTCGGCCTCGGCGCCCTCCTGGCCCTCGCCGACGGCTCTCTCCTTCTTCAGCTTGATGCGGAAGGTCTCTTTGTTCGGCGCCTTCTTGGCGATGTTGTCCTTCAGCCGCTCGCCGGACTGCTTCAGCCGCTCGCCGGCCTGGTGCATCTTGTCCCGGCGCTCCGGCGGCATGACCTTCTCGCCCAGGTGGTGGAACTTGGTGCCCAGGTTGCCTTTGGTTTTGCTCATGTTCTCCTTGGAGAAGGCGGCCTTCAGGGTCTCGGTGCTCTTCGCCATTGACTTCTTGATGCGGGCGGATCGCGAGGGGTCGGCCTCCTCCACGCTCAGGTACTCCTCGTCGGAGGACAGGTCGAAGGGGACGTCGTAGGAGTCGGGCTCGATCTCTAGCCCGTCCAGGCCGGATCCTTTGGGAGACTTAGTGACGGCGACTGACGGGACCTCGGTCTCACCCTGCAGAGAAGAAGACAGGACAGTCAGGTCTACAGAGACCACCGAGACCACTAAACCATCAGACCCAGGTATGCAAGGTCTCAAGGTCATCCTGGGCAGTGTTGAAAATCATAGTTACTTCAGATTAATATTGGGTTTCGCATAAATGTGATGAAGAAGATTAATTGCTCAATAATTGACATTCTGGGTATAGATTTGTTGTTCAACCCATATTTACCACTCTTTCCAAAAAGAAATGAAATAACATCAGCTGTGCTGCAGGTACCCACACCTAGCGGCATTATTTTAGGTCTCATCCTTTTGTCTTCTATATATATATATATATATATATATATATATGATATCTTTGCCAAAATATAATGACTCTACTTGTACTACGATTTATTCCCTCAGTAAACATTGTAAACATGAGTTTATGTCTCAATCTCTAGTTTCAAGTCTTCTTCAATACAGCATGATGTTCATTTAGTAAATTATGGTCATTTAGAGTCAAACAGACCATAAAGCAGGGGACGCTTTAGGGCGGGGTTACAAGGTGATTGTTTTTTCTAATCCTGCATAACTGGTTTTGTTTCCTAAACCTGAACCTCCACTTGTGAACCTTTGGCATTAAGATATGAAAAAGGCTGCAGCAGTAAAATAAAGAGCAGTGACGAGATCACGGTGGACTTCCAGGACTTCCAGTCTTTAAAGGCCAAACAAACGTTCGGGACCTTTCTATGAAACTGATATTGGAAACACAAAAAAAAGTATTTTAACGTTTAGTTCAGCACAGTTTCCTTTGAATCTTCTGACTTATTGAGTGTCTAGTGAACTCTTTAAAGTTTTGATCCCCCTGATTTGTTACAAACATTCACTTCCACAACTCTGTCACTGCACTGGACAGAGATGAAACCGATATCCGTCTCCTCATCCGTCTCTTCTTTCCATTATAGATAAATTACTACGTTGCTCATTGATGCAGGACCAGCTAGAACACTTGATATTCCTCTGAGAGTCTGTCAGACCTGCAGCCTCTGAGAACACTGGCATCTTCATGGGATCAAGTTTGTCTATTTTTACAGATGAGGAGTAACCGAGACTCATTCAGACAGGAAGCTGCTGGCAGGAACACAAGATGGCCGCTAATGACAATGACACCATCTGGTTTGAGTAGTGGGGGCGGTGTCGGTCGATCCGGACTGAAATATCTCATCAACTATTGGATGGATTATGAAGACATTCATGTTCCCGTCAGAACAATTTATATATTTGGCGATCCTCTGACTTTTCATCTCGTGACATCATCAGGTCAAAATGTCTTTACGATTTATAACCAAATACTATTTGGCATTTGTGTCTATACGGCTCATTAGCAAATGTTACCATGCTAACGTAGCAGATATTCTAGTAATGATATCTCTCCTGACCACCAAGGGGTGACTCCTCTGGTTGTATAGAAGTCTATGCTTCATGTGTTAAAGCTACACTCTGTCTCCTTACCACCAGGGGGCGACTCCTCTGGTTGTATAGAAGTATATGCTTCATGTGTTAAAGCTGCATTCTCTCTCCTGACCACCAGGGGGCGACTCCTCTGGTTGTATAGAAGTCTATGCTTCATGTGTTAAAGCTGCATTCTCTCTCCTGACCACCAGGGGGCGACTCCTCTGGTTGTATAGAAGTCTATGCTTCATGTGTTAAAGCTGCATTCTCTCTCCTGACCACCAGGGGGCGACTCCTCTGGTTGTATAGAAGTCTATGCTTCATGTGTTAAAGCTGCATTCTCTCTTCTGACCACCAGGGGGCGACTCCTCTGGTTGTATAGAAGTATATGCTTCATGTGTTAAAGCTGCATTCTCTCTCCTGACCACCAGGGGGCGACTCCTCTGGTTGTATAGAAGTATATGCTTCATGTGTTAAAGCTGCATTCTCTCTCCTGACCACCAGGGGGTGACTCCTCTGGTTGTATAGAAGTCTATGCTTCATGTGTTAAAGCTGCATTCTCTCTCCTGACCACCAGGGGGCGACTCCTCTGGTTGTATAGAAGTCTATGCTTCATGTGTTAAAGCTGCATTCTCTGTAGCTGCATGTGTATCATGTGATTAACATGAGTTTAATTTCACTTTTTTAATGTGATTTTGAATCATTTAATAATTAGCATTAATACACTGATAACTGGGTAACACTTTTTTCGCCTCTTTGTCATTTTTTAAATACGATAAAAGCTGAATTATCACATGTTTCTGAGAACAATGCGGCTCCACCTGCTGCGCCCTACAGGTGACTTTGAATGTGAAAGCCAATTAATCCTAATCAAACCGCGGCCGCCTGCAACGATCACACTCATTAATCAGGGCGGAGTCAGCGGAGACACTGAGAACGACACAATGATTACACCGGAGGGGATGAGGGTCAAGACAGGGATTAATAACCTCAGGGGAGGAAGACGAGGAGAGGGAGACACGTTATGATACCACACACACACACACACACACACACACACACACACACACACACACACACACACACACAGACACACGCACACACACACACACAAACACACACACACACACATAGACACACACACACACACACGCACAGAGACACACACAGACACACGCACACACAGACACACACACAAACACACACACACACACACACACACGCACAGAGACACACACAGACACACGCACACACAGACACACACACACACACACACACACACACACACACACGCACACACACACACACAAACACGCACAGAGACAGACACACGCACACACACACACACACACACACACACACACACACACACACAGTTTGAACAAAATAAATATTCATACTTCTACTCCTGACACAAGTAGAAGTATGAATCAGCTAAATAATAAAAGTATTGGCTGTTTTAATATTAAATCGGATGTTCCTGCTGCATTAATGTGTACGTTGCATGCTAACGCCTTTACATCTCGTTGACTAGTTTAATCGACATCAATGCTTCATATTCGATGACATCATCGTGTTCTCTGTCCTGTGAGAACCTTGGTTCTCTAAAGAGATCAAACATCTCCCTCCAGCTGGTTCTCTCAGGTTCCACATACCTGAGACGGTCTCCTGCAGACATGTCGGCTGTCATGTGACCTGACCCCTTGTTCTTGTGTTTGAGTCTCCGGCAGTTTAACTCACTGACTGTGTCGTCGCTCAGCTTCTCTCATGGCCAAAAACAGCAGAAACACCACACACTAAAACCCATGAATGCTCTGAAACGACTCCCTGTCCTCTGACCACAGAGGGGCTCCGGGTGTGAAGCCAGCAGACATTTATCTTTTCCTCATTACGGCCCCGGCCTCCATCATTCAGCCGCCGGTGACGGCCGGCGCTAACAAAGCGCCCGTTGCTTCCTGGTTGAAGCTCTATATTAGGAGATGAACGGAGGCCCCCGAATAACCGACAGCGCATCTGTCACGAGGAAACTCAACACTGCGACTTTCTCCTCTGCAGGCGGGACGGAGACGAAGCCAGAGATGCTGAGCTCAGCCTGGACATGTCCTCATGTGTGATGTGTGTCTGTCCTTCAGCTTCTAGCATCCTCCTCTGGACATGTCCTCATGTGTGATGTGTGTCTGTCCTTCAGCTTCTAGCATCATCCTCTGGACATGTCCTCATGTGTGATGTGTGTCTGTCCTTCAGCTTCTAGCATCATCCTCTGGACATGTCCTCATGTGTGATGTGTGTCTGTCCTTCAGCTTCTAGCATCGTCCTCTGGACATGTCCTCATGTGTGATGTGTCTGTCCTTCAGCTTCTAGCATCGTCCTCTGGACATGTCCTCCTGTGTGTGTCTGTCCTTCAGCTTCTAGCATCGTCCTCTGGACATGTCCTCGTGTGTCTGTCCTTCAGCTTCTAGCATCGTCCTCTGGACATGTCCTCATGTGTGATGTGTGTCTGTCCTTCAGCTTCTAGCATCGTCCTCTGGACATGTCCTCATGTGTGATGTGCATCTGTCCTTCAGCTTCTAGCATCGTCCTCTGGACATGTCCTCATGTGTGATGTGTCTGTCCTTCAGCTTCTAGCATCGTCCTCTGGACATGTCCTCATGTGTGATGTGTCTGTCCTTCAGCTTCTAGCATCGTCCTCTGGACATGTCCTCCTGTGTGTGTCTGTCCTTCAGCTTCTAGCATCGTCCTCTGGACATGTCCTCGTGTGTGATGTGTCTGTCCTTCAGCTTCTAGCATCGTCCTCTGGACATGTCCTCATGTGTGATGTGTCTGTCCTTCAGCTTCTAGCATCGTCCTCTGGACATGTCCTCCTGTGTGTGTCTGTCCTTCAGCTTCTAGCATCGTCCTCTGGACATGTCCTCGTGTGTCTGTCCTTCAGCTTCTAGCATCGTCCTCTGGACATGTCCTCATGTGTGATGTGTGTCTGTCCTTCAGCTTCTATCATCGTCCTCTGGACATGTCCTCATGTGTGATGTGCATCTGTCCTTCAGCTTCTAGCATCGTCCTCTGGACATGTCCTCATGTGTGATGTGCATCTGTCCTTCAGCTTCTAGCATCGTCCTCTGGACATGTCCTCATGTGTGATGTGTCTGTCCTTCAGCTTCTAGCATCGTCCTCTGGACATGTCCTCATGTGTGATGTGTCTGTCCTTCAGCTTCTAGCATCGTCCTCTGGACATGTCCTCATGTGTGATGTGTCTGTCCTTCAGCTTCTATCATCGTCCTCTGGACATGTCCTCATGTGTGATGTGTCTGTCCTTCAGCTTCTAGCATCGTCCTCTGGACATGTCCTCGTGTGTCTGTCCTTCAGCTTCTATCATCGTCCTCTGGACATGTCCTCATGTGTGATGTGTCTGTCCTTCAGCTTCTAGCATCGTCCTCTGGACATGTCCTCATGTGTGATGTGCATCTGTCCTTCAGCTTCTAGCATCGTCCTCTGGACATGTCCTCATGTGTGATGTGCATCTGTCCTTCAGCTTCTAGCATCGTCCTCTGGACATGTCCTCCTGTGTGCGTCTGTCCTTCAGCTTTTAGCATCGTCCTCTGGACATGTCCTCCTGTGTGCGTCTGTCCTTCAGCTTCTAGCATCGTCCTCTGGACATGTCCTCCTGTGTGCGTCTGTCCTTCAGCTTCTAGCATCGTCCTCTGGACATGTCCTCCTGTGTGCGTCTGTCCTTCAGCTTCTAGCATCCTCCTCTGGACATGTCCTCATGTGTGATGTGTGTCTGTCCTTCAGCTTCTAGCATCCTCCTCTGGACATGTCCTCGTGTGTCTGTCCTTCAGCTTCTAGCATCGTCCTCTGGACATGTCCTCATGTGTGATGTGTGTCTGTCCTTCAGCTTCTAGCATCGTCCTCTGGACATGTCCTCGTGTGTCTGTCCTTCAGCTTCTAGCATCGTCCTCTGGACATGTCCTCCTGTGTGTGTCTGTCCTTCAGCTTCTAGCATCGTCCTCTGGACATGTCCTCCTGTGTGCGTCTGTCCTTCAGCTTCTAGCATCGTCCTCTGGACATGTCCTTGTGCGTGTTTATCACGTTTAACAACATTAACTATGTTTAATAACGTTTAACAACGTTAACTATGTTTAATTACGTTAACCACGTTTAACATTATTACTATGTTTAATAACCTTAACCACATTTAACAAAGTTAACTATGTTTAACAACATGAACTATGTTAATAACATTAACCACGTTTAACATTATTACTATGTTTAGTAACGTTAACCACGTTTAACAACATTAAACACGCTTTACGACGTTAAATATGTTTAACAATGTTAAAAATGCTTTACGACATTAACTATGTTTAACAACGTTAACCACATTTAACAACATTAAACACGCTTTACGACGTTAAATATGTTTAACAATGTTAAAAATGCTTTACGACATTAACTATGTTTAACAACGTTAACCACATTTAACAACATTAAACACGCTCTACGACGTTAAATATGTTTAACAACGTTAACCACGTTTAACAACATTAACCATGCTCTGCGACGTTAAATACGTTTAACAACGTTAACCACGCTTTACGACGTTAATTATGTTTAACAGCATTAACCGCCACCATTTAATAACGTTAGGTACGTGTTACTTCGTTAAATGTCATTGTTTCAAAACGTTACCAACCTTTATCCGCCCCCATTTAACAATGTTACTACTTGTTCACTACTGTCCATCAACACAGCTTTACCATTATTAATGTTCTATATCCCTCCACTACATTACATAACAGTATGTTAGGTGTTTTTAGGGCGGTCCTTGCAGCAGCGGGTCAGGATGATTGACGCCCCCCTTCTATAAGTTGCCCCGTGACAAGGTGCCACGTCAGATTCCGGTTGACAGCAGTTCATAGCGTGTCCCCAGTGGCACTGGGGCTGAATGCTGGGGGCCCAGAATAGGTCTCTGTCACGGATCCACAGCAGCTGTTAGCAGCACATAGCGGCCCCGTTACTATTCTGAAGTCTGGACCTTAACAAGGAAGCCGTCTGCCCCGACACAGACTGCTGAATGTATGTCTGCAGAGCCCTGCGTCAGGAGGGGTTTGGTTTGATCACTTTTTAAAAGCTTTTAGTTGGGGAGAAACCAACTAACATGAAAATACCACTTACGTTTGTAAATGTAAAGCTTACAGGCACAGACTATAGTAGAAAAAATAGTAGAAAAAATACTTTAAATGGTAGTTTCAGTCACTATGAACCTGAAGCTCTTAATTATTTACCCTAAATTGTATTTATTTACCCATTGATAATGATGTGATTTTTATTGGATTATCTGTACAAAAGCCCTCAAAACAAAAAAGTCAAATTAATGAGAAATTCAGTGATGTCTTTCATACCATTTGGTTGTGTGCTTTTACCCCTCAACAACCTCTTGGATCCTGGAGATAATCCATTAAAAACTCCTTAATATATATATATATATATATATATATATATATATATATATATGTGACGTTATTTTGTAAAATGTTATATTATTTTACTTATTTGAATCTACTTTCATCTATCTATTCAGAATGAATGACAGATAAGGACTTCAGGGCGTTGTCATGGGAAAGTAAAGCTGTAGAAATACACGGTAATACACGGTAATACACTGACTTTGGATAAGTAGCTCATACAATACCAAAAATATCCCTTTCAGGATTCATTAGTATTTTGCAAAATCACCAGCCAACATGTACAAATTGAGATATTCTGTTTTATTTTTACAAATTTACAGTAATTTAATTGTGTTCCTAAATTAATACATTCTTGACACATTATTTTCTTCTTTTGCTATAAACCGCTTGGATTTATCTTTTATCTTGGCGTTGTTTTTTGGGGGGAAACATGGTGACATTGAGAGGATAAAAATAGATTGTTATAAACTTGTGCAAAATAAGAAAATTTGTCAACACTGGACTATTTTCCTCCGACAGGTTTGCTGTCAGTTAGTTTGAGATTGATTGAACACAAGTGTGAGCAAAAAATAATCTGAAATATTAAAGCTATTAAAACAAAGTTTTCACTCTCAGCAAGACAATATCAACATTGAGTAAAACAAGTTATCAGTTATCCGGCTCCAACCAAACTGATTTGTAATTAATCAATTTGCTTCAGATTAATTGTCAGGTAGCAAACCCTCCTCCTGTCAGCGTGTCTTTGATCGACAAATCCTCAGTGTAGAAAAACGTCTTTTTTTCTGTTGGTCATGTGACCAGCCACGTCCACAATCAGCCGCCCTCTACTTCAACGCCATTATAAAGCCCGTCCATCTCTTTCGGCGGCCTCCTCAATCAACACAAGTGTATTCCCACTCTTGTTGCACTGTTAAAGGACGTATCGTCTGTCTGTTTGGAGACGAGACGCCTCAACGGGAACATTTGTTCGAGTTCTTTAGGCCCTCAAACAGTTTGCCTTCAGTGGAGTGTTTCAGATTAACGACAACAAGGGAATCGTCCTGTTCTTAACGTGACCTGATTAAAGTGGATGAGGGATTCGCCCTCTCGACGTAATCAGGATGTCTATGAATCGGCAGCGTTCCGGAGTCGAGGGCTCTTCGAGGGCTCTTCGAGGGCTCTTCGCTGCGTCTACAGCTGAATGAATCGAGTCTGGCCTCGTTTCAGCTACTTCTTTTTTTAACTTCATTATGCTCCAGTTCCTCGGAAACCTGGACGGGACCTGATAATCCAGAGTGGAGCGACCCGTCCTCAGAATCCAATGTGTTGGACTCATGAGTTGTGAAGGTGTTTTATGTCAACTGTCCTCTCTGTTAAATATTATTCTCAACCAGCTTCAAACTGTGAGCGACGGTTTCCTGATAAAAAACACAACTTTCTGCCAAAAATACAAACAATCGTGGACGTTTCACATTGAAGAGTTCTGTTGTGCCACTGATTTGAAGCGGGTGGGGCTTAGTTTGACGAAGATGACGTCATACTGCTATGCACCAATCAGGATTTAGCATCATGTGAATCAGAAACTCTTCATAAACAAAACTTTTACATTGATTGTTGCATATCTAATAATTTATATATAAAAATATCAAGAGAACAGCAAGATTTTAAACCATATTTTCAAGGGCTTTATGGACATTTTAACATCATTTTCGATGCAATGAAAACAGAAAGACATTTATCAGTTGATGTCATGGCTACTGATATGTTTAGCTTGTGGCTCTTTAAAGAAACGTTTTGCCGACTTCACACCAGGTTGCATATGTTCAACAAAGATTTCAATTATTTAATTTATACTTTTTAGGGGCCGACATTTTTTTCGTGTTGAAATTAATGTAAATAAAAAGTCAATTAGGAGTCTTATTCTTGGTGGACACAAATCAAAACAGTCACAGTGAGTGACGTACTTTCTAAGATCCAAAACGACGACTATAAGTGGACGGATCCAACAAACCAGACTTTCAACCAGAAGGCCAGTATTCAACACCATGTTGTGGTTTTACTGTAGTGGTGTTGTGGCCTAAACCTAACTGTTGGTGTTGTGGCCTAAACATAACTGTTGGTGTCTAAACCTAACTGTTGGTGTTGTCTAAACCTAACTGTTGGTGTTGTCTAAACCTAACTGTTGGTGTTGTCTAAACCTAACTGTTGGTGTTGTCTAAACCTAATTGTTGGTGTTGTCTAAACCTAACTGTTGGTGTTGTCTAAACCTAACTGTTGGTGTTGTCTAAACCTAACTGTTGGTGTTGTCTAAACCTAACTGTTGGTGTTGTTGTCTAAACTGTTGGTAGTTATTTTAAGCCCAAACATGATGTCTTTCCTTAACTTAATTTTTAACATAACGTAACAAAAAAAAGTTGTTCCGAGGGAAAAGTTGTTCCGTGTACACGAAACCACTAGATTGCATTTCGTGACTATTTCATGAACTGCCGTCAGACTTTGTTACATTCAGAAAACTTGCACTTTCTTACCTGATAGATGACGACGCGGAACTTGTTGCGGGTGAGCAGCTCGTCCTGCGTGGATTCAACCTTCTTGACGCGAACGTTTTGCTTCTCCACGCGCGCCCGCACCTCCTTGACGTTGGCGCTGACCTTGCGGGTCTTCTGCAGGAGCTTCTCCACCGTGCCGCTGGTGTCGGTGTGGTCCTTGGACAGCTTCAGGACGTCGCCCTGGATGGTCTTGATATTGCTCTCCAGGTCCAGCTGACGCTCCTCCATGCGCTGCTGGCAGGACTGGACGTTGTCGATGATGCCGGCCACGCGCTCCAGCAGAGACAGGATGGTCAGGGCGCTGATGGGGTTCCCGGCCTCGTCCTCCACCCCGATGATCTCCAGCTTCTCCTGGACGCCCGCCGTGCGATACTTGTGTTGATCCATTGCTGGGGGTTTCGATGAAGAGGGGAGATCTCTCACTTCAAATTTCTTGGGAACTTGTGGTTTAGTTTGGGTGAAGGGGACCAGGACCAGTGGAGGTACCAGCAGGGAGACCGGAGAGAGGCAACACCCAACCGCTGTGACTCAAACTCAGGTCTGGGGTCTGGGGGAAGGGGAAACTCCACCCACCCCTCTTAAAAAAGGCTTCAGGATCCAAAGGGAACCTGAATTCAGCCCTCATCGGGATGTGGGCCAGGCAGCGAGCACCAATGCTCACACGAACTAACCCCCCGCTAAAAATAAAGCTCTTCGTAAGGCGACACTCGGACATATTGGGAAGACGCAAAGCAGAGGACGATGGAAATCCCCGTCCAAGTCCGGCTCTGGTCTTTGTTAAGAGCCACGCAGACCGATTCATACTTTTACGATATTTGTGAATATGTTCATGCGAGCAGCTGCGATTTCATGTACATCAACAGCAGCTTAGGAGTCATTCTGCAGCTTCGCAGTGACCAATGCAAAGAAGCCACAGTTGTCTGGTCTGATTACACAGTGCCGGCGTGGTTTTTGGGGGATTAAACATCGCAGCAGCTGCCCTTTTTACTTTCCCATGGGCAGCAGAGTCCAAGCATTGACTGCGACTGAGATGTGAAGCTCTTTATAGAGGCGGCTGAGGAGTGTCAAAGTGACACCGTTTCAACACTCTGACCAGCGACTGAACCAAAGGGTTCATCTGAGCATTGTGTGTGTTGAGTTTACATTAGGTGATATGTATTCAGTGCAGACATTATTTCGTGGTCTTTAGCTCACAGTTTGGACTTGCTTTGTCGCCTATTAATGTGCTGTCCATAAATACACATGAATGTGTTCAAAATAACACAGTCCTACACTTAAGGCCGCCCCTCTAAATTGTGCCATTTTTTCTTTGAAAGTTGCTCAGTTGCACATGAAGCAAAAGAAGTTCAACATTCGAGTACAGAAAAACCCAAATACTCTGGGCGATCTTGTGCATTATGGGGCCCAGAAAGCACTATTGTCTCTTTTAGCCCCGCCTCCCAGTCTGGAGGGAAGATATCTGGATTCAACTATTAGTGCATTTTCTAACTTTTAGGACCTGATCATTTAAAATAAGGGCTGTTCATGTGTTCATACTAGACGTTGATTTACCCAAAACAAAATATCCAGATATCTTGTTCCCAATCTAAGTAAAAGCCCGAAAAATGGCTAATTTCTTTATTTCTGAACCGAAAAACATGATTTTTGGACTGGAAAGGCCTGAAAACATTGCTTGTGTTTATTGTGATTATTATTGCAGTTATTATTTGGATGCTTTAAGTCTTAATCTTTCTAAAGAGGTGCAGTATTACTCTGGGGCCTGATTGGAAGGCACCAAAAATACAATTAAAAAAACTTGGGGAGCGACCGAGGACAATTTTTTTTATCAGACTCTTGACTTTTGATCATATTTATGCAGAAAATAAATAATATTTTGATGAGGCTAACCACTGAGCAGAGTATCGTCGGCTGGTTTACCACAGCGGTATGAACCCACAGTAAACAGGTTTCGCTGTGATATAATTGCAATAAACAGATAAAAAAGGAAGCTGAAAGAACTACATAAGTATAACAAATTTGTAAAAAGTCAGAATCTGTCGAAAATGCGTGTAAGCTATGCTAACATTGTAGCTGCTCCTTCAACACACAAAATAACCACAATCCACTCTTCCCGCCTCCGCTGCCCCTCAGTACCCGAATTACCCGAACCGGCCCACTCGGGACCACGAGGTCGTGACGAGTCCCGCCTATAGAGGTCTACTTCAGGACCGGGGGCTTTTTAATGAATGAGTGTTGGATCGTGATGGATGTTTGGGACGGTGTGTTAGTTTGGAGACGACTGACGGCTGAATGTGTTCGACTGAAGCCGGCAGCTGCTCCTGTCCCTTAATACCCCTCCTTACTTTTTAACCCTATATTTAGTTCCAAGTAGCGTGCCTGAGTCCCTGCCCCTGGTAGAAATGTACGAACAAGTACGTCCGTTTATTTTCCTGTGGAGAGGCGGTGACCTCCGCCCCGGTTTGGGCTTCTGCAAACCAGCAGTTTTTAATTAACCCGACAGGTGGGTGGAGACTCATTGCCACAAAATGATTTAATGCTCGACACGTAATTGTGAAATGTGAAAATCAATGTTGAGTCACGTACTTTACGAATCGTTCTATGAGGATAAGTTGATGGATATTCAACCGTATCTGTCACTTTGCTTCTCCTCGTTGGGGCAGATGTTAACAAACAAAATGCTGTAAATGAACTAAGACTGCACAATGCCAGATACAAACACTCCCAAAATGTAGAGTTATTAAGTTTACCTTAATATAAAACAGAAAAGCAGCAAATCCAAACATCCGAGAAGCTTCAGACAGAGAATAATTGCATTTTATACTTAATGTAAAAAGGGAGATTATATTTTAATCAATTTGTTTTGCGGTGGAATTTAGTTTTTTCCAATCCTTGTCCAGGCCAGAGGTGGTAAACGGACTCAGACATTTGCATTCAACCTGCATTCAAAGTGTCTACAAATACAAACAAGTATTATTATTACTATCACGTGAATATAAATAAATTTTTTCAGCATTGAGATTCCTCTCCTGACGCAACTTTCCTTGTTGAATCAGAAATGGTGGAAAGAAGCCGTCTCTGGACCAAAAGCGTCTGTTTGAATACGTGGAGCAGCTACAACGTTAGCTTAGCTTAGCACTGATGGACCCAGACTCCATTCAGAAAACAAGCGTTTTAAAACAGCCCGTTTATTCTGGCTTCTTACAGCTGCAGTCAGCCGGCCGTCGGGCGACTACATCTGCTGCTGCAAACTAAAAACACATCGACTACACCTTGAATAAGGAAGGTAGCACCTAGTAGCACTTAAATGTCTCTTACTGATAGCACTTTGTAGTTTACTTTATTGAAGAAATTGTACTTTCTTGATTCTTGTTGTTCTGAGTTTGTGCTCATGGTTGATGCACTTATTGTAAGTCTCTTTGGATAAAAGCGTCAGCTAAATGAAATGTAATGTGACTGTGAGATGAATGTAGCATCAACATAAGAAGATGGAGAGCAGCGTTTGGGTTCAGTGGAATCAGGACGCAGGGTCTTTGTAGAGAAGAACATCTACAGGACAAACACCCTTCACAGGAAGTGCAATACGCTGTAAAATGCACAAACCTCACACGATAAAGAGCTTAAATAAAAAGGAACATTTCTCTCAAATAACACATCGGCACCAGAGTGTACATTACAAAAAAAAAACATTTTCCTTTTTTATTTTTGGCAGAGACCAAAAAAAAGCCTCTCAAAGTCTACATGCAGAATATTAACATGTCAAACACATTCTAGTCACATTTAGAGAAGTCACGGCTGCGATGGTCGACAACAAGTAGAAACACGTCGACCCGGAGACTAAGACGTTACAGAGAAACGGATCCTGTGGCGGGAAATAAACAAGATCAACACGGAGAAGACGAACGTCCCCGAGCTGAGAGGTCCGAGTGACTCCTCTACGGGGAAGAGGAACGACTACCGACGGTTTCTTCTGACCGGAACGTCTGATCTCTGCAAATTGATTCCTGGAGGTTAAAATGTAATTTAATATCTTTCTTATTGTTTTTGTTTCTTTCGCTCAACAGCTCGGAATCCTGTAAAATATATTTTTGTACGTTCTCACTGAGCTCGTCAGATATTGACACTCGGTTTGCCGTCGTCGCCATCTTGGATTACGGTCGTCACCGTGTTGTTGTTTTTTAGCAACCGGTGAACAGGAAGTGACCGTAGATGGACTGAAGAGGAGCGAGGTAGAGACGCCGTATACGTCTGGTGTCGACCTGCCAATCACCTTGTAGCCCCGCCCCCAAAGCTTCCCCTGCTTTATGGTCTGTTTGACTCTAAATGACCATAATTTCCTAAATGAACATCACCTGATTGGTTTGATGATTGTTTTGTTTTTTTCCTGTAATTTGGGTTTTAGATCAAACTGAAATATCCAGAAATCTGGACCAGACAATGACCCGTAGTCTCTTTTTGCAGTCTCAGATTTAGTTATTAATCTTGATCTAAAGTGTTAATGGCAGTAGAGTTCATGCATAGTTAATCGCCGTACATCACATCAGGAAATGGACCTTTTCTGAGTAAAATGTGTGTTCAAATTGTTGGAACAAATCATCTTTAAACCAAATCACGCAGCTCGTATTCAGAGAGTATCCGATGTGACTTGAGACTGAGGTCCTAACGGGAGCAGAGGTTAACGCTCCAGAACAAGACAAGTCGGTGAAAAGCTTCTGACAAATTTGCACGGAAAGAGGACGTCGATATAAAAAGCCATAACACAAGGGACACGAGGGAACAACACAGAAAAAGCCTCATCGTCGTTCATCATCGGATGTAAATTTACTGTCATCACTGTTTGGATTGTTGTTGTTGACGCATTCGCTACTGTTACGTGACACGAAGAAGAGATTTGAATGATGTGAGTAAGCTGCACTGATCACACGTCACTACCGGGGGGAAACTAAAGTGTGTTTTCCTGCAGGATTCTTCTAGTTTCTTTCTGTCCGGGATCCTCTGCGCGTGGAATGTCTCGCTGAGGAGAAAACGCCCCAAAACAAACAAAAACAACAACAAACAAACAGAAGAGAAAAGACACACATATTCTTTCACATTCAAAGAGAAGCCTTGAATACAAGAAAACATTCCTCCGAGCGTCAAAATCAACACAAATCTGTTCCGATGTTTCCCACCGCCGATGACGAGCGCTTCTTCTTCTTTTTGTGTGTTATTTTCGGGTAAAAACATTACACATTCCTTTAATCAACAGCGACTAAACCCCGCCTCCTTCGGTTCATCATTCCGACTTTTGGGATTTCCGTCTCCGAGGCCGTCGGCTTTTCTTTTAAAAGGTTAAAACTACACCACAGTACACAGTTTCCACAAGTCATGCCAATATACAGGAACTAGAATTTTGAAAAAAACTACGTTTGAAATTAAAGTTAACCAAAAAAAAAAAATCTCAAGTAAAAACTACTTTACAGAAAATGATTCTCATAATAATAAATAATTTGTGAACACAGTGAATAAGAGTGTAAACATATCTATGTCACTGGCTGGCCTCCACTCACCTCCTACATGGAAACTAAATAGACGGCATTTGGTGATCAGCTGCACATTATCAGTAAAAAGTCAATCAGAGAGGGGCATCAGAATAATCATATTCAATAAACGCCACATTCCAGAGATGCCGTATTTATAAAGCATTCAACAAAACCTCCAGTGAAGCAGTCTGAAGTCATTCAATTAGCGGGCGAGTTAACGATGTCGTGACAGCCGCTTCTTCGACGATTCCTCGTACTTGGTCTTGCGGCAAAGGAAGAAAAAAATGATTTCCGTCGAAAAATTTAAAGAAAAAAAAGGAGGGAAAATAAGGCCCCTGAAATAAATATCCTCATTCTTCCTTTTTAATGGTCCCCCAGGAGAGAAGAAACTAATCGCATACACCAGATCTACCGTTAAAAAACTTATCAAAAAGAACCCAGCCCAACTCGGCTATACCATCCGGGAGTTAGTGTCCGAGGAAAAGTGTCCCAGGTTTTGTTTTTGCCGGCGACCCCTGTTG
>JBAMJR010000292.1:325000-390000 GCA_038501785.1 Myoxocephalus aenaeus | reverse complement strand
ATTATATGCAATGCAATATAATGCATGACGAGTATTTAATGACCTATCAATATATAGGTTATATATCAAGGTTGGCAGGTCTGAATAAGGCTAAACTAGAAGTTAACACCAATACAAACATTATTTTTGCAGAATGAGTGTGTTAGGGGAGAAGGATGCAGCCATTGTTAAACAGCTGGATTGAAATGCAGCTGGAACTGGTCGTGGCTAAAACTGGAAGGCAAGGTCTCAATAAAAGGGCAAGAGGTGTCCTTTCATCTAGGAGATGTATTCTCCAAAATCAACAGGCAGGGATTCACCAGATGCATTCTCTGCATCAAAGATATAAATGATGCTAACAAAGGCAGCCATGCTCTCCCTTACCACATTGTGCCTCATATACTGTAAATGTTAGACCAGTGACAGGCTGGCATGAAATGGCTTGCATAATACTTAGTAAGGAGGCCATAATCATGTTTGACTCATGGCTGAAGTTAAGTTTCTCCAGCTCTCCCCAGGTTGGCAAAAAAAGCATCTCAAAATGCATCAGATTGATGCTTTAAAATATGGAATATTTAAATGTTTCTTACGGGGGAGCATGCCCCCGGACCCTCCTAGAGGGGTAATATCCTTCTCACCTTTTTCACCCCTGACCCGTTTTCATGCCTGGTGCACTCTATCATTTTATTTTGTAAACCCTTGTTTACCTGAAATGTGCAGTGATTTTATTTTGTACCGCCCTGTTTGGCAGTTGTTTTTCAATAAAATAAAGCAAGCCAATCCACTTTTTCATGTTGATAAGAGCATTAAAATGCAAAAAAAAAATTGTGATTAATCGCGAGTTAACTATGACATAAATGCGATTAATCGCGATTAAATATTTTAATTGCTTGACAGCACTAATTTAAACACAACATTTCATAAAACTTGTAATACAATAAATACTTCATTTAAATCCACTACCATCAATTTATCGTTTATTATTATTTATTTATGTTTTCTTTACCGTGATAAAATCCTACATCGTCCCACCGTTGGCTTATAAAAAAGGACATTTGATCATTTCAGAATGATCTGCTTCATTTCCTTTTTTCCCCATAATGTTCTTTTATATAATATTGATCACTTTGGTGTTTCATATAGAAAACCACCACCAAAAAAAATCTTTCATCCAGAGTTTAAAACCATTATCATGTTTGTACGCTGAATATGAAGCTGCAGCTACGTTAGCTTAGCTTAGCATAAAGACTGGAAACGGGGGGAAACTGCTAGCCTGGCTCTGTGTAAAGGGAACAAAATCAACCTTCCAGCATTGTGTTGGTTTAATATGCACAACAACTTTAAAGATGATGCGTTGTGCTTTCATACATGGTTTTCTCTTGTTTTGACTTCTTCTTCTGGTGTTTTCTTTTCTTCTCCTCGCATTAACAGAACGCGGCGGCTGTGAACGCAGCCTTCCTCTCACCAGAGCTGAGACGTGGACGGTGCGGCGGTTCGATGCCATCCTTCTGCTGCACTAGTCTCTCAGTGTCTCTCAGTGCAAATGAAAACACAAAGCGAAGGAACTGGCAGAGCGGTGGAGGAATCGCTCGCCTCCTGGGACGCTTTAGTCGGTGCAATCGATGCCGAGCGAGAGCTGCACGTAATAAAAACCCTCTGGATTCTGTTTCATCTCCTCTTTGATCTGCAGCTCAACGTCTGCACGGGTAGCGCTCCTTCTGCCGCACTAATCCGTGTTTACTTGTGAGAAATTACAACGTCACGCGGCTTAAGGAACAGTGTACTCGCATTATGTTCAGATTCAGGGCTGTGACGACATTGCTGTGTGTTCAGTTTCATTACGCCTCGTTAACGCGCCGCTGAAAGGCCGGAGGGAGTCCATCCATCAGCGGCAGGAAGCTGCATTTACACAGACGTGTATACGAAGTGGTCGTGTTGTCCCACTGGTTTGTGGACTGATGTTTTGAAGCCTCAAGTTTGGGGTTTCTGACGTCGCCATCTTTGTTTTTGGCCATTGTCCTCTTGGTTTTGGCCGCCGTAATCATTGTTTTTTGCAGTGGCTACTTACATTTTTGGCAGTTGCTATATTTATTTTTTGACGTCGCCATATTGGTTTTTAGTCGTCGCCATCTTTAGCTTTGACTGCCCCGTCTTGTTTTTTTTTTTGCGGTTTCCATCCTGGTTTTTGCCAACTTTGTTTTTGGCCGCCGCAATCTTTGTTTTTGGCTCTCACCGCTTACATTTTTGGCAGTTGCTATACATAACTTTGGCCTTCGCCATCTTGATTTTTGTCTTCAGCTAAATTTTCGACCACTGCATTCTTGTTTTATGGCCATTGACACAATGAACTTTAACAGTTGTCATCTTGATTTTTGACCATCGCCATCTTGGTTTCTGGGAATGGTCCCAACTTGCAAATTACTGACAATAAACTTAACTTTAGATTTCTGTCAGAAATGTTGGTCGCCTTAAAACCTGTATTCTCTCTCCTGACCACCAGGAGGTGACTCCTCTGGTTGTATAGAAGTCTATGCTTCATGTGTTAAAGCTGCATTCTCTCTCCTGACCACCAGGGGGTGACTCCTCTGGTTGTATAGAAGTCTATGATTCATGTGTTAAAGCTGCATTCTCTCTCCTGACCACCAGGGGGTGACTCCTCTGGTTGTATAGAAGTATATACTTCATGTGTTAAAGCTGCATTCTCTCTCCTGACCACCAGGGGGTGACTCCTCTGGTTGTATAGAAGTCTATGATTCATGTGTTAAAGCTGCATTCTCTCTCCTGACCACCAGGGGGTGACTCCTCTGGTTGTATAGAAGTCTATGCTTCATGTGTTAAAGCTGCATTCTCTCTGCTGACCACCAGGGGGTGACTCCTCTGGTTGTATAGAAGTCTATGCTTCATGTGTTAAAGCTGCATTCTCTCTCCTGACCACCAGGGGGCGACTCCTCTGGTTGTATAGAAGTCTATATAAATGACTCTACTTCTCTCTTGATTGATTCCCTCAGTAAACATTGTAAACATGAGTTTATGTCTCATTGTTGTCTGAACAGCTTCCTTACCTAAGACGTTGACCTTGAAAGGACTGCTGTCGTCTTTCTTCCCCAGTTTCTCTTTGTCAGCTGTTGAGGGAACAAACAGAGAGTTTCAGTAACAACTCCTTTCTCCTCTGAACTGCCACCGACCCGCTGGACTTTCTACCTCCTGTCTTTTCGTGTATTGCTCTGTGTGTGTGTGTGTGTGTGTGTGTGTGTGTGTGTGTGTGTGTGTGTGTTATTTACTCCTGAGGACAGACTAAAGGAAATGGAGGATGTTTACTCGACGCCTGAGTCTCGCTCGGTTTGTCAGAGTCGAGGCGGTGGAGGGTTAATCTGAGCCTGTGTGTGTGCACGTGTGTGTGTGTGTGTGTGCATGTGTGTGTGTGTGTGTGTGCACGTGTGTGTGTGTGTGTGTGTGTGTGTGTGTGTGTGTGTGACAGCGGTGGGTGGCAACAACAACAACAACAACAACAAAAGAAGCAGCAGGTTTAGCGTGTTGTTGTTTTTTTTGCATTTGACGGGCTTCATGTCTTCATGCTGTCTGCAGGAGGAGCTGCTAGGAATGTTAAACAGACACACACACACACACACACACACACACACACACACACACACACACACACACACACACACACACACAGACAGAGGTACAATTGAAATACACAGAGACAAACACACACTCATCCATCTTTAACGCTCCATCATTCCTGAGGAAATATTGACAAAACATTCTCTCCCCCTCTTCCTCCTCCTCCTCCTCCTCACCCCTCCTCCCCCCTCCTCTCCCTCCCTCTTTCTCTCTTTGCAGAGAGGGGAAATACTGCATGAGAGAGACCGACTTGATTATATAACAATCTGCTGAGGTAAGAAAAGAATGAACAGGATTTTTGACTCGATGTGGCCAAAAGTATACGGACACGTGTGTTGAGGGTCCGGTTGTGTCCAACACACATTTTAATATTCATAAATGTGCTTTTTCTTTTTCAGGCTTTTCCGTAGTGAACAAAGAAACGCTGATCAGTCGCTCGATGGAAACGAAGCTGCTCCGCCCACCTGGTCGCCTAACAGCTACTCTAGGGCTGGGCGTTATGCCCAAAAAAATCATATCACGCTATTTTGTAAGATTCTGGCGGATTCACGGTATTTCACAGTATTTTTTTCCGAGTAAAAACATTCATTCATTGACGCTGCCGCCGCCGTCGTTGTTCAACGCTCGCTGGCGAACTCGCTCCAACTGGCCAGCAGATGTTTGTACGTTGGTACATAGAGAGTGTTAGGAAGCTAAACATGGAGGGACTTAGGACCCAGGGGAATGTAGGTGGAAAAAAAACAGGAAGAGACAGACCGGAAGAGTCTGTCTCTTCCTGTGCGACGAAGTTTCATGATAGTGGGCCAGCTGTACCCAGCATGCAGTTCGGCGGTGTCATTTTATAAATGTACAATTATTAGTGTTACAAATTGTTTATGTGCCACACACTGTTGTGTCGTGGTGTTTTACCTGTTAAAGAGCGTTAGCTGTGGGTTATTAATTGTTGTTATAAAGTTACAAACATGACTAAAGTTATAACCATGACTAAAGTTATAACCATGACCAAAGTTAGGAACATGCCAGTAAGTAGCTCAGACCGCTGCGCCCTCAGCGGTGAACAATATATTTTTCTGCCTGCTGAAGAGCGACAACAGTTGTTACGGCTATGTATGATGGGTATGCATGACGGTATATGAAAAATTCATACCGTATGGAAATTTTAAACCGGTATACCGCACAGCCCTACTGACCACACACATCGTGCAGATGTAATATTTATACTATTTCATGTTGGTTTTGGATCATAAAACTGAAGCCAATAATCCCTTTTCTCTGTGATGACAGCGAAGGGTTCTGGTGTTTGCTGAATGTCGGCTCGGGCGCCCTGAGGATGGAGGGCGGGTGCTCTTCACCTCAGGGCGCCAGACGACGAGCCAATCAGACGCTTGGTCCCCGGCCACCTTGAAGCCGCAAACACAGACGAAGGAATCCATAAATCCTGCCGGGTTACCGTCTCCAGTAAGACGACGCGCTGAGACTCAAGGTGAGTCGGTGACATAAATCTAAAACCTAATTAAGTTTTGTTGCCTCAACCAGATCAAAACCAAACACAAAAAGTTGTATAGAAGTCTATGCCACCAGGGGGCGACTCCTCTGGTTGTATAGAAGTATATGCTTCATGTGTTAAAGCTGCATTCTCTCTCCTGACCACCAGGGGGCGACTCCTCTGATTGTATAGAAGTATATGCTTCATGTGTTAAAGCTGCATTCTCTCTACTGACCACCAGGGGGTGACTCCTCTGGTTGTATAGAAGTATATGCTTCATGTGTTAAAGCTGCATTCTCTCTACTGACCACCAGGGGGTGACTCCTCTGGTTGTATAGAAGCATATGCTTCATATGTTAAAGCTGCATTCTCTCTCCTGACCACCAGGGGGCGACTCCTCTGGTTGTATAGAAGCATATGCTTCATGTGTTAAAGCTGAATTCTCTCTCCTGACCACCAGGGGGCGACTCCTCTGGTTGTATAGAAGCATATGCTTCATGTGTTAAAGCTGCATTCTCTCTAGTGACCACCAGGGGGCGACTCCTCTGGTTCTATAGAAGTCTATGCTTCATGTGTTAAACTTCCTGGGTTAGTCTTTGGGTATTGAGAATTGTGCATTTTCACTATCGACTACTTAATTTGACCGATAATCTTCAATCAATCTTGCCCGTCCAGTAATGCTAAGCTAAGCAGCTAAACAGCCCAGTCAGGGGTCACACATCATGATTAAACACATAAGTGTTACATTGTTGCTCTTGTGGTATTAAAAGGTGTTAAAAAGCTTTAAATGTGACCTGGTCTGCGGTCAGTTCAGATGATGAGATTAGCTCTAACACAACGGCGTCGCTTTAACCTTGAACCTTTGACCTTTGACCTTCACGGTGATGAGCGTAGTCTTACCGGGACACCTGCCCAGGTGCTTGACGTCGATCTGCTCCTGCTTCATGCAGGACGCCTCTCGGACCAGACAGGGGTTGTTGTAGGAGTTCCCGTCGGTGGCGCACACCGGGTTCTCGTTGTGGCCGCTGCAGTCGATGTTACAGATGCACCTGAGGAAGAGGAGGGAGCCTCATCAGCACCGAGTCATTAGCCGGAGCACATTTTACATTTTAGAGACTTCTAAATGAAGTCGCGGAACATTAATTCACCACCGACTGGGCGTCTGCACACGGAGATAAAGTTCACGACTCTTGGAGGTTGTTTTTTTTGTTTTTGCCAGACACAAAGAAGACATAATTCAGAGCGGGGTTCATATTTTCAAATGTATTCAGAGACGGAAAAATAATCTCCATCTTTCCAAACATTTCACTGTCAGAAGTTTTAACAAGGTATATATATATATATATATATATATATATATATATATATATATATATATATATATATATATATATCATCTGCACTGTTTCTAAACTGCAGCAGCTTCACAGTAAAAGGATATTATGTTAATAAACACTGTTTCTAGACTGCAGCAGGTTCACAGTAAAAGGCTCTTATGTTAATAAACACTGTTTCTAAACTGCAGCAGCTTCACAGTAAAAGGCTCTTGTGTTAATAAACACTGTTTCTAGACTGCAGCAGCTTCACAGTAAAAGGCTCTTCCATTATAAACACTGTTTCTAGACTGCAGCAGCTTCACAGTAAAAGGCTCTTCCATTATAAACACTGTTTCTAGACTGCAGCAGCTTCACAGTAAAAGGCTCTTCCATTATAAACACTGTTTCTAGACTGCAGCAGCTTCACAGTAAAAGGCTCTTCCTTTATAAACACTGTTTCTAAACTGCAGCAGCTTCACAGTAAAAGGCTCTTGTGTTAATAAACACTGTTTCTAAACTGCAGCAGCTTCACAGTAAAGGGCTCTTGTGTTAATAAACACTGTTTCTAAACTGCAGCAGCTTCACAGTAAAAGGCTCTTGTGTTAATAAACACTGTTTCTAGACTGCAGCAGCTTCACAGTAAAAGGCTCTTCCATTATAAACACTGTTTCTAGACTGCAGCAGCTTCACAGTAAAGGGCTCTTCCATTATAAACACTGTTTCTAGACTGCAGCAGCTTCACAGTAAACTCACCAGACGTCCTCCGAGTCCTCGTCGCACTCGGCTCCGTACTTGCAGGTGCTGCACTTGGTGAACTTCTTGCCGACGTCGGCGCCTGATCCCTCGTCGTCTGCAACAAACCAAGAAAACACGATTAAATATCCCGTCTGAAATGAAAGCCACGATCAATCGTCCGTCAGCCGGACGTTATTCCACGATGAAGGAAATGAATCCAGTGTGTTTCTAAGTGACGTTAACGCCAAACCCTTATTTATCACCTCCGGGGTTATTACGAGTAATAAAACACCTCCAATCAAATAAAACCCACATTAATATCTCGTGAAGCTCATTTTTAATCACGTATAAATCTTCATTCATTCTTTGAACGTGAAAACGTGCTCCATCTTTGAGGATCAAGCAGAGACTTTGCTTTACTTCCTTTCAACAGATACACAATAATATTTTACATAATAATACATTATATTTAATATGAAATGTCTAGAAGAATCTTTGTGTAAAGCACGTGTCGGACATTGAGAATCATAATTCACTAAAACTGAAACCAACTTCTATTGAATTGTGTTCTAAAATATCTGCATCTTTAATTAAAAAAAAGCTCTTTTTAATTTAACCTCGCCGTCTTCGCTTCGCTGCATCTTTGTATATTCATGTTCTTCATACTTCAAGGTCATAATCAGCTTTTTATTTTTATTGTTATTATTTTATTTTTTCACACTTCTCTTCAGAACGGCGACTTGATTTCAGTTCCAAAATCCCGCCGTTTTCCCGCCATCGCCACGGCTCACACGCTTTGAAGAGCTTATCGTTCCAAATGGAAGGACAGCCGCACATTATCGTCTGGTGATGTTATTATTATTATTATTATTATTATTATTATCATTACAGGGGGGATGCGCTTAATGTCCTCTCGCATGACGGCGCTCATTTTGCTGCAGAGAAGCGAGAAGCGAGCCGACGACAACCGGAGCATCGAACCCCAAACAGTATCAAGTTATTATGTCAAGTAATATCAAGTTATTATGTCATTTAATATCAAGTTATTATGTCAAGTAATATCAAGTTATTATGTCATTTAATATCCAGTTATTATGTAATGTAATATCCAGGGTTCATACACATTCTGACCAATGGATTTCATGACTTTTCCATGACTTTAAACCAAATGTCCATGAGCAAACATTTAGTGAAATCTGGGTGTAAACAGTAAAAAGTGAGTAAATGTAGTATTTAAACTAACAATGAGAATACAAAGCATACAGTAAACCTTAAATGACTCAAATGAATGAGACAATAGTTTGATTAAAAGAATAAACATTTATATAGATGCCTGTATGTATGCCTGCTTATATTCTGAGTCTTTCTTTTAAAAGCATATTCATTATTTCAAACTCAGCGTAAATGAACGTCATGAACACATGAATATAACACATTTACATGACTTTTACTAAACTTTGGGGGTTTTATTTACTTCAAGGACTTTTCCAGGCCTGGAAATAACCATTTTAAAACTCCATGACTTATATAGATAAAGCACGACAAAGTGAAGTGTGTGTGTGTGTGTGTGTGTGTGTGTGTGTGTGTGTGTGTGTGTGTGTGTGTGTGCGCGCCTGCTGGCTGACAGGTTGGCCTGCTGTGGGTGGATGTATTGAACATGGAGCGCTCAGTCGGGACTCGGAGGTGCCGATCGATGGACGAGGATCCGCAGCAGAGAAGCTCTTTGTTTCTGTTCGACCGTGCACACACACACACACACACACACACACACACACACACACACACACACACACACACACACACACACACACACACGACAACGTCTCCCCGTCGTGGTCCGTCTGAAACGTTTAGGCCAACAGGTCCTAAGAACAACGGCCGTTGGTTTTGTTGCCTGAACCTACGCTGACGAAGACGAAGACGAAGGTGACGTCAGAGCTCAGAGGATTCGCAGGAGGAGCAACATGAGGACGAGGTTTCCTTTGTGCTGTGAGCGCGGCTCAACGTGGAGGCAGGAGGCTAATGAGATGTCAGCTGCAAAGGTTAAAGGATCACAAGAGATCGGAGCGGCATCGAACCATCGGACCATCAGAGCGCTCGATTCTCCTCCTGCAGCTGAACTTGCAAACGGGGGAACGATTCAAAAACGTCCTATTTTAAGATCTAGATATGAATGTTTGAAAATGAAATATTAACGTTCAGACTATTAAAGTCTGAAAGAACTGGAGGACAGACTCCATGTTTTTAGTGTTTAATATTCAGCATATCTGAGATAAAAACTCCAGTAACTCTCTGGGATTTAGAATAATGAATAATGATTTATGTTTGTTGGAGATTGATATGATGGAAGCAATAACCGAATGAAAACATTAATAATGGAAGTAGAGTCTGGACGGTTACATCACAGACACCTCAATAGATATATTAGTCGTCATATTTGTCCATTTCAGGCGTTAAGTTAAAAATAAGTCACATCCTCGATGATGAAATAAAAAATTAATAATCACAAAATATCTACATCACATCGTTGCTCCACATCTTAAGGACACGTCGTTACGGTGAAACGTCACAAACTTTAGAATAACGCTTTGTGACACGAATGCTGGTCTCCGTGTTGAAAGTCCTGTGTCTGTTTGTCCCGCCCACTTCCCTTCCTCTTCTTCCTTGTTTCCTACCTGTAACCACTGTCCTTCTCCCTTTCCACCAACCTCCTTCCTTCCATCCTTCCTTCCTTTCTTCCTTTCTTTCTTCCTTCCCCTTCCTTCCATTCTTAGCCATCTACCTTCCTACCTCCATCTTCCTTACTTCCTTTCTAATTAACCACTCTATTTATCCTTCCTCATCTACCTTCATACCTTCTTTTCTACCCTACTACCTTTTCTTTATTGTTATCCTACCTGTAACCACTGTCCTTCTCTTCTCCCTTTCCACTAACCTCCTTCCTTCCTTCCTTCCTTCCTTCCTTTCTTCCTTCTGAGCCATCTACCTTCCTACCTCTATCTTCCTTACTTCCTTTCTAATCAACCACTCTATCTATCCTCCCTCATCTACCTTCCTACCTACATATCCACTACCTTTCCTTTGTTCCTTCAGTCCGTCCTAGTTACAACACTCCGTAGCTACCTGCCTCCTTTCCTTAATCCTAACCTCTCCACCTTCCGAATTATGCATATTCATTCCTTCGTTCCCTACCTCCTTCCTACCCTCCAACCTTCTATCCTTGTCTCCTACAGTGAGTAGTATTTCTCTCAGTGGGAGCCGAACAGATGGTCGCAAAATGTCGCCATTGCCAAATTTGGCAACGGTGAGGATTTCAGCTCGACTCGAAATATCAATCCAGTCATGAGGGAGGAGCTACTGCAGGAAAAGCTCCACACAGGCTTTATGGGAGGAGTTATTCTCCAACACTTCATGAAAGTCTTTTGTCAAAGTGAAGCAGGGAATGAAACATTCAAATAGCCCAAAGAAGAAGAAGAAGAAGACTCACCGTCTCCGTCTCCGGAACCAGAACCAGGATCTATGAAGACACAACAAGCGGTTACTCTTTGTTATGCAGACATGTAACACAACCAAACACTCATCAAGGGTCATCTTTACAGAACCTGCAGCATCTTTACGGTTAGCGTAGCTTAGCATAAAGACTGGGAACACAGTTTGAAGCGGTCTTCTCTGTTTATCGGGGAGTTGATTGCCGTTCAGGTCTTCTCGCTTTAAAGTTAACACTCCGGCTGCAGTGAATAACAAATCCATCCCCCGATCAATACAATCAATAACTGATGAACAGACTATTGATGTGATGGAACGGAGCCGTGTCCTGCAGAACCAACGTCCTGCAGAACCAACGTCCTGCAGCTCACTCAGGAAATCCCGGCGGTGTAAATCTTTGCATTAAGGAAATGGACGCCGCGTTGTGAGTTTCTGGCACGTCCCCGCTGCATTAAGAAATGGACACCGGTCGCTTTGTTCAATTACATTTCACCTTTAGCGCCTGCACTTCTTTACAAAGTCACCATGAGATGGTTTTTCATAGGAAAGGAGGCCGAAATGGGCCGAGAGCGAGCGGAGAGATATTAATGGTTTCTGTCAGCGTCTTATTGACTAAACGTTGAGAGTTTGTAGGTTTAGAGAGGAAACCCTTCCTGGGTGTGTGGAGGATGTTCATTTACTGATGAGACAATCGATGGAGTTTAACGTTGAGGTGAAGAGATTGAAACTCTTCTGAGACGAGCTGAACCAACAGCTTCTCACTCTGAAGGGACGACATGAACAACTCTTCAGAAAATAACAGTAAAAGAATGATCGCTGCTGTCCTTTAATGGGAAGAAAGTCTCCACCAATATCACATGAATCAGAGATAAATGAGATACTATAAAGATGTATTGATCCTCTGGAGGGACAGTTAATGACACAGCAGCAGAAGAAGAGTATTCAGATAGGAAGAAGAAATATATATAAATCAGAAATAAATCAAAGCTAGGACGAGTGGGTAGGAAGGAAAGAAGGTAGGTAGGAAGGTAGGTAGGTAGGTATGAAGGTAGGTAGGAAAGAAGGAGAAAAGAAAGGAAGGAAGTGGGTAGAAAGGGAGTAAGGAGCAGAGATACAAAGGTCAAAAGGTTGGAGGGTAGAAATGAGGTAGGAAACGAAGGAAGGAGGTTTTGTAACAAGGAACGACAGAAGGAACAAAGGGAAGGTATTGGATATGTAGGTCGGAAGGTAGATGAGGAAGGATATATATATATATAGCGGTTAATTAGAAAGGAAGTAAGGAAGATTCAGGTAGAAAGGTAGATGGCTCAGAAGGAAGGAAGGAAGGGAGGGAGGAAGGAAGGAGGTCGGTGGGAAGGGAGAAGAGAAGGACAGTGGTTACAGGTCGGATAACAAGGAAGAAAAGGTAGTAGCGTAGAAAGGTAGGAAAAGAAGTGGACAGGTGTAGAGGAAGTCAATTAATTAAAGGTAGGAAGGAAAGAGAGGGAGGTAGATAGGTAGGTAGGGAGGGAGGGAGGGAGGTGGGTAGGTGAAAAAAGAAAGGAAGAAGGGGCAGAGGGGAGAGAGAATGCAGAGAAAGGTAGAAAGGTTGGAGGGTAGAAAGGAGGTAGGGAATGAAGGAAGGGATGATGAAGTAAGGAGGCTGGTTGGAAGGTGTAAGAGAAGGACAGTGGATACAGGTAGGAAGGAGAGAATGTAGGCAAAGGTAGAAAGGAAAGTAGCTGTGGGAAGGACATTACTGTTATATTGAGGGAGGTTAGAAGGAAACAAGGAAACAAGCAAGTGGAAGATATTAATAAAGGAGTGAAGGTAGAAGGTACGAAGGAAGGAGAGAGGGAAGGAAAGATGGGCAGGTAGAGATGCTATTAGAAAGGTTAGAGAATAGGAAGGAAGGAAGGTACATAGAAAGAGGGAGGTAATATATATATATATATATATATATATATATATATATATATATATATATATATTGAAGGGAGGTAGAAAGGAAGGAAAGTAGGAAGGGTAGGAGACAGGAAGAAGCAAAGAATGCAGAAGAGAAAGTCAAATATATTAGAAGTTGTTTTGTGTATTACAATGAATGTAAATGTTTCATCCAGCAGATCAATAATCTTCAAGGTTTATGAATGAAGACCTCTGAGGACGTCTGAGTCTCTGTTGTAATCTAAGCATCGATATTCAGGTCAGACAGGAACATTATTATAGATATCTATAATGCTGGATGAAACTCTGAGAGTCAATAACACCTTAAAGATGGCCGACGCCGTTTAATGAAGCACGGCCGAGCTTTTACTGCTTCCTCTGCTGCTTCCTTTGCTGCTTCCTTTACTGCTTCCTTTACTGCTTCCTCTGCTGCTTCCTTTACTGCTTCCTCTGCTGCTTCCTTTACTGCTTCCTCTGCTGCTTCCTCTGCTGCTTCCTCTGCTGCTTCCTCTGCTGCTTCCTCTGCTGCTTCCTTTGCTGCTTCCTCTGCTGCTTCCTCTGCTGCTTCCTCTGCTGCTTCCACTGCTGCTTCCTTTACTGCTTCCTCTGCTGCTTCCTTTACTGCTTCATCTGCTGCTTCCTTTACTGTTTCCTTTACTGCTTCCTTTACTGCTTCCTCTGCTGCTTCCTTTACTGCTTCCTTTACTGCTTCCGTTACTGCTTCCTTTACTGCTTCCTTTACTGCTTCCTCTGCTGCTTCCTTTACTGCTTCCTCTGCTGCTTCCTTTACTGCTTCCTTTGCTGCTTCCTTTACTGCTTCCTCTGCTGCTTCCTCTGCTGCTTCCTTTACTGCTTCCTTTACTGCTTCCTCTGCTGCTTCCTCTGCTGCTTCCTTTACTGCTTCCTCTGCTGCTTCCTCTGCTGCTTCATTTACTGCTTCCTTTACTGCTTCCTCTGCTGCTTCCTTTACTGTTTCCTTTACTGCTTCCTTTACTGCTTCCTCTGCTGTTTCCTTTACTGCTTCCTTTAATCACTCTGACGTTCTTCCACTGAGACCAAAGCAGTAAAACTACCTTCACTGCTCTCGTTCGGCTCCGGCTCGTTTGGATCTTGACGGAGATCACCGGAGGCAGGCTTTACAATTTAATTTATTATAACTAAATACTGCTTTAAAAAGATAAAAATAAAAGAGCTCAAACACAAAGGTCGATTTTCGGTTTCGTTCACGGTTGGAAACCAGAGAGAAAAATAAAGAGCAGAACGAGGACACAAGACTCGTGAAGGGACAAAGAAATTGTCTTTTAAGGGTCATTTCACACAAATTCAAAAAAGAAAACGTTGTTCCACTCCAGGAAGTTAATTCCTGAACTTTGGGATGACTTGGAACCAAAAGGACCTGAAACAGTTTGGTCAGAAAACTCAGAAACACGACGAGTCTTGAGGCAAAGCCTCGAAAACATTAAAAGTTCAGGTTAAGAAAAGACTTTTCGTGTGACGTCCTCTTCATATTATCCTCCTGCTCTCTTCCTCTCTCCTTCAACGGGCCATTAAAGTCCAAAAGTCAATCACACGTTTTAAAGAGTAATAACTTCGGCCTCCGGCTGGCGGAGGGTTTCCGACCGCTGACCTGAGATCAGACCCCCCAGCCTCTCGGGTCCTGCTTCCTCAGAGGAGGAAAGAAACTCAGCCGAGTGTTTGAGCCGCCGTCCGAACGCTCCAATTACAGGAAGCATAAATCTCGGGGTGAGGAAATTGCAGAAGGACAGGAAGGAGGCGAGGGAATCGGGAGGGCGGGTCGCGGCGCCGGGGCAATAAGAGCAGAGCGCTGGGGCGGTGCCTCCTGGGAAATCAGCCAGCCGGCCCTGCAGATGGAGCTGACCGCCACCGATACTGTAAGTTCCCCCCGACACATTTCTCAAGAGGCCGATGAGAACATGACGTCCGAATCCAGAGAGTCCGCCGGCCGCTTGGTGGAAACACGGCGACCCGTCGCTGCTTTGCTGCTGATTCACTGCCGCCAGTCGCCCGGAACATTAAACCAAGATCCCTCCAGGACTCTAAGTCTGGGAGCTTTTAGAGTCGACACCTTCCGTCCACTTGTGGTCTGTGTGTGTGTGTGTGTGTGTGTGTGTGTGTGTGTCCGTTGCATATCTCCAGAACCGCTCACCACATCTACTGGGTGAATTGCTGGAAACCCAAGGACATGAAGCTATAGCGTAAGTTCAGACAGGAAGACAACCCCCTCACACCAGGCGGGCCCTCACTCATACCGACCCTCACCAGCAGCACGACGTCATACCGGATGTCCCTGTCAGGAGCGTCAGAAGTGTCAGACTCTACCAGCTGTTCAGCAGCCGGGTGCGCCCAGCCATCAGCGCAGAGTCACGCCCTCCTCGCTGTCCTATCAGCTCACTGCTATCTCCTTTAAATGTTCTCCTTCTCCGCCTCTAGCGTCCTGCTGCCGTCTCATGCGACCCGCCGGCATAATAAACATTAACTACTAATCACCCACTGTCTCTCCTGATTGAAATGCAATTTGGACACGTTGTGCATTCAATATCAATAAACATTGAATAAACAAGTATGGGGGCGGAGCTTTTGGGCCTTGCAGACTTTATCCAGCGTGCCATCTGCAGCAATACCTCACTTTTGCTGCTGGATGCTGGATATTAGTGATGGATCGGACGGTTATTGATCCCTGTGTGGACAGCAGACGCTCACTCTTCTGTACGACCGATTTTTTTTTGCACTATTACGGGCATGGAGGGAGGCCACACGGGGTGCGTGGACCGACCTGCGGAGCTATTTTAACAACTTTGACGAGAGAAAAAGGCGCTTTATTAACAGCGGACATTCCGTGGAGCAATGTGCAGTTACGCAGCGCTTCTCGGTCGGATGCCTCCAACCTCTCCTCGGCGATGTGCATCCTGGCTGACCCACTTGACCAGCCTAACCCCATCGGGTTGCTGCGTCATTAACGGACAATGTATGTTGTCCAAATCAACAACCAGTCACATTTCATTATAACAAAACAATCCAACAAAACTGCGGCACTAAAACACGGCACACACAAGACATCTCCAGCAGCTGCTGGCTCCTTGGCGAGGGGAGAGGCGGGACCAGCCCCGGCTCGACCAGCAGCAACAACAGCGCTGTGGCTTGTTTATGATTAAATACGACTGCAGATGTAAAAACAGTAACACAACCAGCCATGACAATCAACCACAACGTCCACTCTCCGTGTATTTTAATCTGCAAAGGCCTTAAACTGCTTTGCTGACATAGAGACACAGGAGGAGAAAATCTGATTGGATGAAGCTCTCCTTCAAACCAGCTGCAATGAAAGCAGTGCTGCAGGCAGAAGGCAGAGCAACAGAGGAAGACAGGAGCTGTGCAATGAGAAAATAAGCTAATAGGGAAAAATAATTATAATACATGTAGTGTATTTGTGAAAAACAATTAAATTATAAAATAGCTATAACTTTGTGATTCTGTTTAGGCCAGCAGTGAAGGCTTAGCAGGACCTGACGGGCCACCACTGGTGTTTAGACCAACAGGAGGAGAGCTAGTAACGTTAGCAGCACCGGCTGAAGGTAAACGATAACGTTCTCATGATGCGTTCAGGCTGTGCTCAGTGAACATGAGTACTGGCTGAAGGTAAATGATAACTTTTCACATGAATATAAAATAGATATTAGAGATGAATTATGATATTTACCTTCCTACCAGCTCTGAGCTCATTGTTACACTTCATTAACACCAATAACTATTATACAATAATATCTGATATTTACTTATAATTTTAATTCTGTGTTTTTATTAAGAAAAAAAATCTGTCCCTTCTGAAACCTCTGAAGGACCCCCGGAGGGTCCCTGCCCTCCGGTTTGGGAACCACTGAGCTGTGGGAGGATGTCGACGGCTCCTAATTCAAATTGATCTGCGATTGATTGAACGGCTCGTTCTCTGAAGTCGATCGGACCGATGACGTTCTCCAGAGTTCAGAGGAGGAAACTAGGCCGTCAGCGTTTGACGTTCAGTCGATAAAAAAAAACACTGACGGAGAACCTGAACGCTGCAGAACCTGAACGCTGCAGAACGGCACCATCAGGAACATTAGTGAGACACTTCCAGTCCCGTTATAGAACGATCAACTCACGCATGGAAGCTGCACACTTTCAATCAATTTGAGTTTTCACACTACATTTCCCATCATGCAACCGGATGGTACCAAACAGGAAGTAAACTTGTTTTTCTACTCAAGAGTGTTCCACCTCGTCCTGCCCTACTGTGCTGTGATTGGCTGGTACTACTGTCCTGTGATTGGCTGGTACTACTGTCCTGTGATTGGCTAGTACTACTGTTCTGTGATTGGCTAGTACTACTGTTCTGTGATTGGCTAGTACTACTGTTCTGTGATTGGCTAGTACTACTATGCTGTGATTCTGATCAGAACTGGCTCATTTGGAACGAACTCATTCACAGCACAGTAGTACTAGCCAATCACAGCACAGTTGGGCGGGACTAGGCATAAACCCTCTTGGTTAAAGACTGGTTAAAAAGTCAACTTCTACTGTTCTTTATAATGAACAGAAACAAGTCTTTTTTCACCTCTTTCTACCTCTTCGTTCAGCTTCATTGTCTTTGATTTTCCAATAAAGTTCATTATAGCTCTGATTTCATGAAAACCGTGATGTGGGAGAATTGACCCTTTTCATAACGGGTTCGGTGGCCGATCAGAAGCGTCATCTCCGCAGTCTCACTTCATAATAATCTCTCCAGCGCTTCATGGACGATAACGCCGCCGGCTCGAGCCAAAAGAAGACGAGCTGCCAGAAGGTGAACTGTTTCCTCAGACAACGCTTTGAGAATTTTTTTTGCACAATATGTGAACATTCTCTCTGCAAAGGTTGACTTTGATAAAGTGAAGCAGAACAAAGTTAGAGAGGGTTTAGAACAGAGAACATTCAGGCGAGGTCTCATTGGGGCCCAATTTGAATGCTATTTGAATTTTCTCATGTACCAAACCATATATTTCACTTGAACATTACTTATGGTGTTCAATACATCCAAATACAGCATTTGTGGGCTTTTTTTTCATAAAGCAAGCTATGATTTACAGTGTTATATAACAATCGCTCAGTCTTTGGTTTCTAAAAGGTGACTGAAACCTCTACAGACGCTGACCGATGTCCTCACGCTGGTCGACATCAGTAAATGAAGAGCAGTAATTCACTTTTTGATGAACTCCCGGCAGACTCACCGGCGGAGCACGGCCCGTCGGACGCCCGCGAGATGAGCCGCTGCTGCTTGCAGGACGCCTGGCGCCGGTAGCACTCGTTCTGGTAGGTGTCGCCGTTGGAGCCGCACACGGGGATGTAGTTTTTGTGACACTGGAAATCAAACACAATTGAATGTTAATTAAGTCTCAATGTGACTGCTGGACATAAAAAAAAACTAAACACACACACTGGAGTCCAGAGCAGCGGGGAGGGAACGAAGTCGGTTCAGATCCGTCAGGTGTTTGCGGTTATAATGAAGCTGATCCGAGTAAAAGAACAGGGTTCATACACACTTTGACCAATGGATTTTCATGACTTTTCCATGACTTTAAACCCAATTTCCATGAGCAAACATTTAGTGAAATCTGGGTGTAAACATGAAAAAGTGAGTAAATGTAGTATTTAAACTACCAATGAGAATACAAAGCATACAGTAAACCTTAAATGACTCAAATGAACGAGACAATAGTTTGATTAAAAGAATAAACATTTATATAGATGCCTGTATGTATGCCTGCTTATATTTTGAGCGTCTTTGTTTTAAAAGCATATTAATTCTCTCTAAAATAGGAGAGAGAATGCAGCTTTAACACATAAAGTAAAGACTTCAAGTTGTCGTTTCTTATATTATTTTAACTAAGAGGAGGTCGCTGGTTTCATTCATTCTGCATGTCCGTTAGTGCAAAACAACTCGACTCTTGCCAAGGACACATATCAGTGTTCAGAAATCCATATTCTATTAACTCACAGCCATCAATCATTGAGCAGGAATCCTCTGCAGAGCCGACCTCTGCTCTGCGTGCGACCTCTGCCACAAACACTTCAAAACTCCTGTGATGTTTGCTGCAGCTCTATGGAAACACACCAATGACTGAACTCTGTGAAACCAGATTTCAGAGCAGAGAGCGACAGATTCATGAGCTCAGAGAGAGAGTTTGGAAATGGAGCAGCAGGACGTCTTTTTGCTTGTCTTCTTCAAAGCTGCTCGCGCTCAGTTTTTGTCTTCATCACATTGAAAACTCCAGCTGAGAAATTATTAGATTTCAAGAAGTGAAGCATTGAAGCAACACGTTTGTTGTTCCTGTCTGTCTTCACGTCTCCCATCATCATCATCATCATCATCATCATCATCATCATCATCATCATCATCATCATCATCATCATCATCATCATCATCATCATTTCAACACTGAGACAACTTATCTGTTGCAGCAGCTCTCGTCCTTGTTTTTGGGCTTTTGTCATCTTTACACTTTTGTGAATCTTGCATAGTTTCTATATTTATTCTACTCTTATTTAGAGTTATATATATATTTATATTTAAACTAAGGGGCAATACAAACACATCATGGTATCTATCTAGTTCCTAATTAATCAGATTATTATTTAAAAATAAGAGCAATGAAACAAATTCATGAACAAAAACAAAGTAATGAACCCAATAAATGTAAAAAAAAATGTCTTGTATCTTGTTGGTCCTCCATCAGCATCCAATAGTGCATGCCCTCGATGGGCCATGGGGGTGATGAGGGTGTTGATTGGCCAGTTAGGTCGCATCCCACTCTTCCAATCGTGCTGTACGAAGTTGTTGTTGTCAGTAGGCCGTCTTTCCTCAAACAGCATTTGTAGCAATCAAGTCATTGCTGATGTATTTGTCACATAACTTTCTGAGTTAGTTTAAACCCAAACCCTGATATCCTAAACTTAACAAAGTAGTTTTACCAAATGAACAAAGAGGGATTACAAAACCAAGCAATAACCAGGATGTAAAACCAAGATGGCGATGACCAAAAACCAAGATGGCGACGAACAAAAAACAAGATGGTGACGACGGAAAACCAAGATGGCGATAACCAGAAACCAAGATGGCAATAACCAGAGACCAAGATGGCATTAACCAGAAACCAATATGGCGATGACCAGAAACCAAGATGGCAATAACCAGAAACCAAGATGGCGATAACCAGAAACCAAGATGGCGATGAGCAGAAACCAAGATGGCAATAACCAGAAACCAAGATGGCGATAACCAGAAACCAAGATGGCGATGACCAGAAACCAAGATGGCGATGACCAGAAACCAAGATGGCGATGACCAGAAACCAAGATGGCGATGACCAGAAACCAAGATGGCAATAACCAGAAACCAAGATGGCGATAACCAGCAACCAAGATGGCGATCACCAAAAACCAAGATGGCGATGGACAAAAACCAAGATGGCGACGGACAAAAACCAAGATGGTGATGATGAAAAACCAAGATGGCGATGACCAGAAACCAAGATGGCGATGATCAGAAACCAAGATGGCAACAACCAGAAACCAAGATGACATTAACCAGAAACCAATATGGCGATGACCAGAAACCCAGATGGCGATGACCAGAAACCCAGATGGCAATAACCAGAAACCAAGATGGGAGTCCACAAGCCAATGGGTGACGTCTACTTCTTATATAGTCAATGAGTGAAAACCAGTTTTAAACCAGCTTCTAAAGCCCTTAGCACTCCACTGATATACCACCATCATAAAGAGTCACCCTCTTCTGTGGCTCTGAAAAAGGAAATAACCCGATGAACTCTGAATATCTTTCCTCTGCTGCTGTGACCTTGACTGTTTTCGGCACGTCACTCTCACGTCCACCGCTAGCAGCTCTGTGGAAGAACGACACTGAAACACTTTCCCCTCGGGTGAAAATGTGCTCCCAAGGATCAGCGGCATCAAAACAGAAAGTCATTAACCGCGCAATCTCCACCAATGAGGGAAAAGGTCAGCCGGAGCCCACGGAGTCCATAAAGGACGGGCTATTCCTCGTAAAGCTGCTGTGAGCTCACGGTGATAATTAAAAGGGGACGAAGGTGAGTGAGTCCACATTGTGATCGACTCTGAGCTTCACTCATCTTGACTCCGGCAGCTGGACGGCCGGAGGACAGATTCCAGTGGAACAATGGACAAAGATAATGAGATGGAGGGGAACGTGTCCCGGCCTTTCCCCGAGGAAATTACTTAAAGCAAAGTAGAACGAAGAATAAAGAATTAAAGTCAAGCTGAATTATTATTGATCGCATCTGCAGGGAACCTCCGCTGGGAGTTTCAACTGAATAGCTGTTGATTCAACGATTAGACGTCTCCTGCTGAAGGTTTAAGGACGGCGCTGCTTCCTGTCCTCTGCTCGCCTCCTCGCCTTCCTCCTGTCCTCTGCTCGCCTCCTCACCTTTCTCATAGTAGTGACACTCTTCTCCATGTAATTGCACCCACTGTTGCGTCCTGCTGCCACAAATACTCACGAGAGTCCAAAATTAGGACTATGTTTCATGTGTTAAAGCTGCATTTTCTCTCCTGACCACCAGGGGGCGACTCCTCTGGTTGTATAGAAGTCTATGCTGCATGTGTTAAAGCTGCATTCTCTCTCCTGACCACCAGGGGGTGACTCCTCTGGTTGTATAGAAGTCTATGCTTCATGTGTTAAAGCTGCATTTTCTCTCCTGACCACCAGGGGGTGACTCCTCTGGTTGTATAGAAATCTATGTTTCATGTGTTAAAGCTGCATTTTCTCTCCTGACCACCAGGGGGCGACTCCTCTGGTTGTATAGAAGTCTATGCTGCATGTGTTAAAGCTGCATTCTCTCTCCTGACCACCAGGGGGTGACTCCTCTGGTTGTATAGAAGTCTATGCTTCATGTGTTAAAGCTGCATTTTCTCTCCTGACCACCAGGGGGTGACTCCTCTGGTTGTATAGAAGTCTATGCTTCATGTGTTGAAGCTGCATTCTCTCTCCTGACCACCAGGGGGTGACTCATCTGGTTGTATAGAAGTATATGCTGCATGTGTTAAAGCTGCATTCTCTCTCCTGACCACCAGGGGGTGACTCCTCTGGTTGTATAGAAGTATATGCTGCATGTGTTAAAGCTGCATTTTCTCTCCTGACCACCAGGGGGTGACTCCTCTGGTTGTATAGAAGTCTATGCTTCATGTGTTGAAGCTGCATTCTCTCTCCTGACCACCAGGGGGTGACTCATCTGGTTGTATAGAAGTATATGCTGCATGTGTTAAAGCTGCATTCTCTCTCCTGACCACCAGGGGGTGACTCCTCTGGTTGTATAGAAGTATATGCTTCATGTGTTAAAGCTGCATTCTCTCTCCTGACCACCGGGGGTGACTCCTCTGGTTGTATAGAAGTATATGCTGCATGTGTTAAAGCTGCATTCTCTCTCCTGACCACCAGGGGGTGACTCCTCTGGTTGTATAGAAGTATATGCTTCATGTGTTAAAGCTGCATTCTCTCTCCTGACCACCAGGGCGTGACTCCTCTGGTTGTATAGAAGTATATGCTTCATGTGTTAAAGCTGCATTCTCTCTCACCTGGAACTGGCAGACACACTTGAGCTGAGCTCCGTCGTCTCTGCAGACGCCTCCGAACCGACAGCTGGAGTCGTCACAGACTCTCAGGTCGCTCTTCTTCTCCGACAGATCTACAACAGAGAGGCACACGGAGGGTTAAACCAGCGGGTCCATCAATATATCACACCTTTACGTTCTGACTCCTTTTACCAGTTTATGAACCGACAGCGAGCAGGTGTGTTTACAGGTGTGTGTGTGTTTGTGTGTGTGTGTGTGTGTGTCTAACAATAACTCAAATGTCTCAAATCAAACTATTTTTCGGAGACGTTTGAGGACGTCGTCTTCACAGATCGGCGTTTTGTTCACGAATAACCGATAAAATATATAACTTTTAGATCCCTGAGCAGGTTTATTTTCTTTCTTACCAACAGGATTACCCCTGAAGGATCAATAACGACCCGCTGCTCCTCTAGTGTGAATGCATGGACACATACTCAGTGTATAGCTGAAAATATTTACTCATATTCATCAATAACTCCACTTGAAACATTATGTTTATAAATAATAGAGCACACAGGAGAAACAATTCATTTAGACTACGTATTGAAAAACCAGAAAATGTGCTGTATCCTGTATCCACACACACTGGTCGGGTAATAACAGGCTTTCACCATCACGAAATGTGCAGCCGACTTAAATTATCCACATTTTCTTTGAGATAAAAGCCACAGATTCCTGTGTGTGTGTGTGTGCGTGTGCGTGTGCGTGTGAGAGTCACCACAGCTGAGTGGGCTTTGAAGAGCCGTGTAATGATGGTCTGTAATTACTGTTTGCGGACCTCCATTATTCCTAAAAATGGCCACAAGAGCCGAGAGCTGCAGCGAGATGAAACTAGAAAACTGTTCTATAGTTGGTCGTCATGCTGTCATGTGTTGTTTTTTATTTGTTGTTGTTTTTTGTTGTCTGGTTTGAGGTAATGTGTAACTTGTATAAACTTCAAATACAAAGATTGAAAGAAACTAGAAAATAAAGAAACCATCGACGCTCCAACTGCACTTTCCTTAGAGTTTTAGATTATTGACGCATTAAAAGTCTTATAAAGACACAAAGGTTGAACATCCTGTAGACTGTTTGATTTGGATGCTAAATACTTACTCACATGACTTCCTGTTTCTAAAGCGTCTAAAAACTGATAAATATCACTAAAGATGTAAATAATGTGTGAATATTTGTAAAGTTTCAAAGATTCAGAGGCCTCTGAGCAGCTGTAATAACACCTCAGAATATATATGAATAATATCCTCCTCCTCCTCCTCCATCTCCTCCTCCTCTTCCTCCTCCTCCTCCTCCTCCCCCATAACGGGCACTATATTGTCCGGGTCTCTGCACGTCTCGTCCTGGACGGCGTCTGCCTGCAAGTCTCCCCTGAGGGCCCGGCTGCCCGTGGGCTCGTCTGGCCTCATCAGAGCGGTTATCTCCACCTGAAGATGAAGATCTCTGATGTTTTATTCATGGAGAGCGGATCAGAGGGACAGAGCGACTCCTTCCAGGTTCGCTGTGCAGTCTGACGCCGAGGCGGAGCGGGAGGTAATCGACCTCCAGGGAAGTCTCTCCGAGAGGAGGCGGGTCCCTCTGTTACTAACGAGACCGTCAGGCCTCAGGCCACGGAGACTGAATCCGCCTGGTCCTCGTGAACGTAGATTATCATCGTTACAACACATTGTGTTGACCCGCAGAGTTCTTTTTAATCATCCGTTCACACACCTGAACACACTCGTCGTCCTGGAAAATGTGTTCCGAGGATATTTTTTTATCTTTAATCAAAGTTGTCAGCTGAGTTCAACACGTCGTCGGTTTTGTTCCGCCGTCAGACGGCTGAACTCAGGATGAAGTCAGCTACGTGTTTTATAATTTGACTTCTGCAATTTAAGATAAAACGAGATGAGATCAAATAAGACAAGACCAGATGAGATCAAATAAGACAAGACCAGATGAGATCAGACAAGACCAGATGAGATCAGACAAGACCAGATGAGATCAGACAAGACCAGATGAGATAAGACAAGACCAGATGAGATGAGATGAGATAATACAAGACGAGATGAGATAAGACAAAACCATTGAGATAAAACGAGATGAGATGAGATAAGACAAGAAACGACAAGATAAGATAAGACAAGATAAAATAAAATAAGATAAGATCAAATAAGATAAGATCTTCCTCTGACTCGTGAGCTGATGAAATAAAAGCAAAGCCTTCCCCGTCACCTCCGCCTGGTGACGCTTTAATCGTGTTTCCGGTTAAATCTTTCTTCACGAAAGCTTCTTTTCCATTTGTGGACACAGCTTTATTCATGAGCCTAAACACTGTATCATTATGATTATTAATAGAGGGATAAACAATCACAGAAATGACAATATTGCTGCTGGCTCTGTAGATTCAGAGTTAAAATCTCAGCAGATATTTCATTTATAAAACAGCCGGGGCACAGAGAGGATTAATCAAACGGCTCTTCTATTCACTCTAATTGTATTTACGACATTTTCAAAAATCCATTTAATACTTTTTGAGCTTTATTTCAAAATGGGGCACTTATAAAAAGTGCCGGAGAAATAAAGAGAGACGTCCTTAAAGCAACAAAACGCTGTTTTCATGTTCTTCGCTGATTCACCGCTCTCAATATTTCGGCTGTTGCTGTTAATGGAAAAGCTATTTGCAGATGTAAAGCACTTCAAACTATAAATCTGGGTCTATTTTACTTCAGAGGCGGCGTTCTCTCTCTCCGGCTTCACGCTGCCTCTTTACAGGCTCATATTATGGGCTGTAAAAGCAGCAGGACGGGGAGTATTTTTCAGCCAATTTCATTTCGCCAAACAGCAGGACCTGCAGGCAGGAAGCAGACGGAGATCAGGTTCAGATTTTGATTTTAAAGCTCTTTTTCTGGCTCCGCATGAACCTCTTGGGGATATTATGTGTTTTTAAAGATGGCAACTGTCACTTTGACCACAGCGATGACGGGTTAGAGGGCAACATTTTGACAAAAAGAAACACACAAATAAAGTAGAAGACTTGTGTGTTGCTGTAAAGTCCAAGTCCAGTCCAAGACTGAATCCACAGCAAATTGACTTCTGTTCAAGACAATAGGCAAGAGTGTCTTTCCGGTTATTGAGGAGTTAGGATGGACGGAAAATAATGAATCCATAAAAAATATTGATCCATCTTCTCAAGTCAAACTAATCAATGCATATAGTTTATGTGAAGGAAGATGGGCAGGGATCCATCATGCTGGTAGAATCAGACAAAGTTCTGTACAACTGATCCCGACTCAGCAGCCGGGACCACCTTGACCAGTCCAACAAGGCAGAGACCAAGACAGACCAGAGTCCTATAAGGCTCAATACCATTAAAAACCAGAGTCCTATAAGGCTCAATACCATTAAAAACCAGAGTCCTATAAGGCTCAATACCATTAAAAACCAGAGTCCTATAAGGCTCAATACCATTAAAAACCAGAGTCATATAAGGCTCAATACCATGAAAAACCAGAGTCCTACAAGGCTCAAGAACAAGACAAAACCAGAGACCTACGAGATACAAAACAAACCAGAGACCTACAAGATACAAGACAAACTAGAGTCCTATAAGGCTCAATACCATGAAAAACCAGAGTCCTATAAGGCTCAATACCATTAAAAACCAGAGTCCTATAAGGCTCAATACCATTAAAAACCAGAGTCCTATAATCTCAATACCATTAAAAACCAGAGTCATATAAGGCTCAAGAACAAGACAAAACCAGAGACCTACGAGATACAAAACAAACCAGAGACCTACAAGATACAAGACCAAGACAAACTAGAGTCCTATAAGGCACAAACTCTTTGTCTTGTTCTTGTGCCTTAGAGCAGCTACTTTCCTAGAACGCGTCTTCATGACAAACACCGGTTCAGCCGGTTTGCACAAAATCAATCTGGTTTAGGTCCGTCCACCGAATGGGAATCAGTCTATTTCTCACAGGAGAAATACAGTGTTAAAATAAGGCCGACACCGCACAAGGCCCTGGACGGATGACAGCGCATTGCAGCAAAAGTTGAGCCTCGGTGAACTTTTTGTACATCTGCATCAACAGACTGGCCTCCTTCGAAAGATTGAGAACAGAGAACATCGTTTAGAGAAGCAGCGAGGAGGAAGAAAAAGAAGCAGGGCTTAAAGTAATGACAGCTTCGAAAAATATATGTGTGTGAGAAAGGGCCCATCATGACTTAGCTTTTGACACCTATTATCTAATCTGTAAGGCCTCCATGAAAAGGCTGCCATTTAAGACTCGTTAAAGAGAGCTGGGTTGTGTGTGTGTGTGTGTGTGTGTGTGTGTGTGTGTGTGTGTGTGTGTGTGTGTGTGTGTGTGTGTGTCTGTGTGTGTGTGCGCATCTGTATAAACAAACTAAATACAGAAGTTAACAACAGCAGGAGTCAGGCGAGTGCAGCAAACAAGATGGCGGCTTCTAAAACTACACTGTACGAATACGTCATAATGAAGGTGAAGGTGACAAGGACAGAACGTAGGTCAAGGTGACAAGGACAGAACGTAGGTCAAGGTGACAAGGACAGAACGTAGATGAAGGTGACAAGGACGGATGGGTGAAGGTGTCATGTGACGTTGTTAAATCACAGTGGCGGGCCGTGCATTTTCGACCTAGGACTTCGGTGCCCTGTGGTCCACATTGGGGGCGGACTGGGGGAAAAAAGTGTCCCGGGAGTTAATGTCAGACCGACCCACTCAATACACGGCGCGTTCATACAGACTGTCATGTGTGGACAGCAGACGCTCACTCTGCTATACGGACAATTTTTTTTCTCACCACGGAAATGGAGGTCACACGGGGTGTGTGGACCGACCTGCGGAGCTATTTTAACCACTTTGACGAGAGAGAAAAAGGCGCTTTATTAACAGCGAACACTCCGTGGAGCAATGTGCAATTACGCAGCGCTTCTCGGTCGGATGCCTCCAACCTCGCCGTTGCTGCGTCATTAACGGACAATGCATGTTGTCCAAATCAACAACCAGTCACATTTAGTTATAACAAAACAATCCAACAAAACCGCGGCACTAAAACACGGCACACACAAGACATCTCCTGCAGCTGCTGGCTCCTTGGCGAGGGGAGAGGCGGGACCAGCCCCGGCTCGACCAGCAGCAACAACAGCGCTGTGGCTTGTTTATGATTAAATACGACTGCAGATGAAAAAACAGTAACACAACCAGCATTTCACTCACTACATGCCTGTTACCCTCTGTGCGAAAGGCATCATCAGTAAATCCACCAGCAAGTCCGGTTCTCAGGCATCAGCCTGAGCTTCTAGCTTCTAGCTTCTTCTTCTCCTTCTTTCGTTGACAGAAGTCACGCTGCTCCACTGACCAATCACAGCGCATGTTAATGGTCACGCTGGGCCTATGACCAATCATATACGTCCACGCCATTTCGCAGGCGCTGCACGTCAAAGAATACACCCAGCTTGTCAAACTAAAGATCTGATTTGTTGAAGTCCATGACAATCAACCACAACGTCCACTCTCTGTGTTCTTTAATCTGCAAAGGCCTTAAACTGCTTTGCTTCCATTGAGACACAGGAAAGCAGTGCAGCAGGCTGAAGGCAGAGCAACAGAGGAAGACAGGAGCTGTGCAATGGGAAAATAAACTGATATGGAAAAATTATTATAATACATGTAGCGTATTTGTGAAAAACAATTAAATTATAAAATAGCTATAACTTTGTGATTCTGTTTAGGCCAGCAGAGAAGGTTTAGCGGGCCCTGACGGCCCACCACTGGCGCATCATTACAATATGAAACCACAACTCAATATTACTGGCATCAGGTAAGTCTTTCCCGAGCAGGAAAGGCCGAGCAGAAACACTGCTGATGACTGTTTACAGAGGAAATGACTGAGTGTAAATTCATTTAATGTTACTGCTGTAAAGACGTCGGTGTAGAATACAAATCTCCTGGATGATAACTTTGTTAATTACCAGTCTGTCTTCACTAAAGGGTTCCCAGCTCCCCGGCTGCAGGATCTGTCGGAGTGATTCGCCCGCAATAAATCGGTGTTGTTTTTGCGGTGAAGTGCAGCCTTTCTTTTTTTTGGCCCAGTGGAAAGCTCTTCAGAGAGTCTGCACACGGAGCCCAACAAGCGGCTGAGAGGAGCTTTTGTCCTGCCGGCGTTTCCCACAGACTGTTTACGGCCTCTCTTGTTTACGAGCCTCGTGGTCGCCGCTGTCAGGACGCCACGAGCCTTCGAAGTCTGTTACGACCACCCACTGTGCCCCAAAAACAAAGAGTCATTCAGCAGGAACGATGCATCTCCAAACCGTAATTATAAAGCCGGTGCGTTCCGCTTAACGCAGACCTGACAGCCGAGCGGAGGACGGCCTCGGTTCTCTGAACGTCTCTCATTTGCATTTTCAATTTCTAGCTCTGAGGTTGTTATTCTTCCAGCTTTTCCCTTTTTTACGGGTGCGTCATCTCTTTAACCTCGTCCTCTCCCGACCGCACGAATCCCACCGGAACGTTTCTCAGCCGGTTATTGATTCCGAAGTCCCGACGCGAGCACTGTTTGATTACATGTTCACGCCTTCGGTGTGACGGGAGACATCGGCGTCTCCTCCGGAAGACAAAAGGAGAGATTTGTCTCTAAGATGCAGAAGACAAGCGGAAAGCCGAGTGTGTTTTATATTCACAGATACACAAAAGCTTATAACTGCCAGTTCAGTGAGAAGCTTTCTCCTTCACACTACTACTATGGTATGCTTTTAGATCGTCTAAGCTTCATGTCTTAAAGCTGCATTCTCTCTCCTGACCACCAGGGGGCGACTCATTTGGTTGTATAGAAGTCTATGCTTCATGTGTTAAAGCTGCATTCTCTCTCCTGACCACCAGGGGGCGACTCATCTGGTTGTATAGAAGTCTATGCTTCATGTCTTAAAGCTGCATTCTCTCTCCTGACCACCAGGGGGTGACTCCTCTGGTTGTATAGAAGTCTATGCTTCATGTGTTAAAGCTGCATTCTCTCTGCTGACCACCAGGGGGTGACTCATCATGTTGTATAGAAGTCTATGCTTCATGTGTTAAAGCTGCATTCTCTCTCCTGACCACCAGGGGTCGACTCCTCTGGTTGTATAGAAGTATATGCTTCATGTGTTAAAGCTGCATTCTCTCTCCTGACCACCAGGGGGTGACTCCTATGGTTGTATAGAAGTCTATATAAATGACTCTACTTCTCTCAGTAAACAGTGTAAACATGAGTTTATGTCTCAATCTCAAGTTTTCACGGTAAATGAAACCGTCAGCTGGTCGTCCAACGTTCGGAGACGGCGCTCGGTGTGACGCAGAACCGCAAAACCGTGAAAGCAGCTTCGGCTTTACGTTCCTGAGCGAACGAGGGAGCTCAGAGTGTTGAATGGAAACCAACAGCAACCTGGAAGCAGCACAAGCAGGCCATCTCCATCGTCTGGAGCCCAAAACTCTGAGCCGACACAGCGGCACGTTTGAATGCGAGGGAACTTTTTAAGCCTTGCAGCTCCTCCTCCTCCTCCTCCTCCTCCTGCCTGTTTACTGCATTGAATGGATTCTCCCAAGGAGTCTGTGATGCGAAACTAATCAGGTCCCATTCCAATTCTGGGCACAGCAGAGGACACCATCCCCCTCCTCCCAGCAGGTGATTTGCACTTGATGCATTTTAATTGGTGCACACAGAGATGCACATCAGTGCGTCTGCACCTCGCGGAGCGGCGAGCGGGTTCAGAGGGATACAGGAGTCGACTCTTTGTCCGCCCCGCGATCGACGGGGAACGGGGGAAGCTAACCCCGAGCGTCGCGGCGGCGGCTAATGGCTTCACCACGAGACCCAGCGGAGAGTCTGAGAGGATGATGCGCGGCGGCCGCACAATTAAAGAACGCAGCGGAGATGAATTATGAATGGTCTCGCCGGCGTGAAAATATCGGTCCGATCAATTTCCTGCAGAATAAATAAACGCATTACTTTGTCATGAAGAATTCATCACCATCGAGCGGGGAAGCCGCTCTTGATCACGAGGGCCAATCAGAAGAGCGACGGCTTATTTACAGCCGCGGCACGCGTTCGTCGGGAAAAAAGAAAACGCGAGTTGATACGTTCGCGGATGCCGATCAAAAATCAGATTCTGTCTTCACTCGACTGCCTTTGTGTGCATTGAGGTGGTTAGCATCAGTGCTAACTTGTTAGCTCAGAGAAACCAAATACAAACAAACCTGTTGGTGGACATCTCAGTTCACCCTGTTTAAACAGTATGAAGTACATTATTTGTTTTGATCACAGTATTTGTATGTATTTATCTATTTAATTTCCATTTATTGATTTTATTTCAATTGTATCATATATATATATATATATATATATATATATATATATATATATATATATATATATATATATTCCTTTATTTTCTCCCTCTTATTAATCTTGTTTGTTCACATATGTATAGGTTGGAAAGTGAAAGTGCAGCTGCTGGTTTATGGAAAACTCAATTCATCTATATATTATACAAATTTGAGGTGGACTTTAAAGAGAATAAACATTAAAGCCAAACCTGATTGTGAACCTTAATTAAAAAACTGAAAGGCCTAAAAAAAAAATTAAAAAAAAAATTACTACCAGAAAAACTACCAGAAAACATGCTATATCATGATATATATATATATATATATATATATATATATATATATATATATGTATATACTGTATGTATATCATGATATAGCATGTTTTCTGGTAGTTTAATAGATAAATGATATAAATCATCAAATAGGTCATTTCATATCTCTAACGATATATATATATATATATATATATATATATATATATATAGTATATAGTTATATGTAAGTAATGTGCTTCTCCTCATGTTGCTCTTTGGGTCCAACAGACCTTCATCAGAGTGTTCATCAAGCTGATGCTCACACCAAGAGACTCACAACAACAACAACAACAACAACAACAACAACAACAACAACAACAACAACCGAGTGGGAGAGAAACTCTGAGCTCCAGACAGAAAGCATTGAGACAAAGCGCATCAATAAGCAGCATCAGGCGACAGAGTCTTCTGTCTCTGGGATCCCTCTCAGGCTCTGAAGGAGCCCAGAAGCAGAGAGACGGAGACGTTGTGAGTGAAACCGTATAATAATAAAACAAACAGCGCTGAGAAGCCACAGAAACTGATTCATGTCATCTGATCCTAAAAATAGGAGCGAGGACCAGAAAGGACTGAACAACATATTTGTGTCCAGAGAAAAAAACTTGATAGGCCGCAAAAAAAAAAAGTTCTTCTGAAACTGTGTAATTAAAGTGGTATTTTGTAAAAGCAGGCAAAGAAACTCAACTTGTCTGAAGTAATTTCCTCAATATCAAGTTTCATTCTTCATTCTGGTGCAGCAGCTTTTGCTTTTTCTTTGCTGTTTGAAGATTTTTTTTTAAACATGAATTTCCAGAGAATTCTTGGGGTAAGTTCAGCAGGAAACTCGTTGAAGGGTGTGTTTTACTTTTGTTTGAAGAAAATATGTTCCAGGACTCAATTATAGACAAAATATGCTGAAATATTCATAACTAGACTGTTACAAACTTGATTTAACTACAATATCGGGACTTCAGGGAGAATCTGACCCGAAGAACGGAGTCAGACGTCTTTGTGAGAAAAACAAAACCTGACTAAGTATTAAACCATCTTTATTAAACCTGACTAAGTATTAAACCATCTTTATTAAACCTGACTAAGTATAAAACCATCTTTATTAAACCTGACTAAGTATTAAACCATCTTTATTAAACCTGACTAAGTATAAAACCATCTTTACTGTCATACTGACTAAGTATAAAACCATCTTTATTAAATCTGACTAAGTATTAAACCATCTTTATTAAACCTGACTAAGTATAAAACCATCTTTATTAAACCTGACTAAGTATTAAACCATCTTTATTAAATCTGAATAAGTATAAAACCATCTTTATTAAATCTGACTAAGTATTAAACCATCTTTACTGTCATACTGACTAAGTATAAAACCATCTTTATTAAACCTGACTAAGTATTAAACCATCTTTATTAAATCTGAATAAGTATAAAACCATCTTTATTAAATCTGACTAAGTATTAAACCATCTTTATTAAACCTGACTAAGTATTAAACCATCTTTATTAAATCTGAATAAGTATAAAACCATCTTTACTGTCATACTGACTAAGTATAAAACCATCTTTATTAAACCTGACTAAGTATAAAACCATCTTTATTAAACCTGACTAAGTATTAAACCATCTTTATTAAACCTGACTAAGTATAAAACCATCTTTATTAAATCTGACTAAGTATTAAACCATCTTTATTAAACCTGACTAAGTATTAAACCATCTTTATTAAACCTGACTAAGTATAAAACCATATTTATTAAACCTGACTAAGTATAAAACCATCTTTATTAAACCTGACTAAGTATTAAACCATCTTTATTAAACCTGACTAAGTATAAAACCATCTTTATTAAACCTGACTAAGTATAAAACCATATTTATTAAACCTGACTAAGTATTAAACCATCTTTATTAAACCTGACTAAGTATTAAAACATCTTTATTAAACCTGACTAAGTTTAAAACATCTTTATTAAACCTGACTAAGTATAAAACCATCTTTATTAAACCTGACTAAGTTTAAAACATCTTTAATAAACCTGACTAAGTGTTAAACCATCTTTATTAAACCTAAGTGTTAAACCATCTTTATTAAACCTGATGATCTCAGAACCAGACTTCTTAAAGTGAGACTTCAGAACCAGACTTCAGAACCAGACTTCAGAACCAGACTTCTTAAAGCGAGACTTCAGAACCAGACTTCAGAACCAGACTTCTTAAAGAGAGACTTCAGAACCAGACTTCTTAAAGAGAGACTTCAGAACCAGACTTCAGAACCAGACTTCTCAGAGTGAGGCTTCAGAACCAGACTTCAGAACCAGACTTCTCAGAGTGAGGCTTCAGAACCAGACTTCAGAACCAGACTTCTTAAAGCGAGACTTCAGAACCAGACTTCTCAGAGTGAGGCTTCAGAACCAGACTTCAGAACCAGACTTCTTAAAGCGAGACTTCAGAACCAGACTCTTAAAGCGACACTTCAGAACCAGACTTCTTAAAGCGAGACTTCAGAACCAGACTTCAGAACCAGACTCTTAAAGCGACACTTCAGAATCAGACTTCTTAAAGCGAGACTTCAGAACCAGACTTCAGAACCAGACTCTTAAAGCGACACTTCAGAACCAGACTTCTCAGAGTGAGACTAAATAAATAAAGAGCAGCACTTAACAGCTGACCCGGTTGAAGACTGAGTTGTTTTTTTAAAGGACTCCCCGATCCGGCTGGAACCCGGAGGGTTCAAGTGACGAACACAACACTCCGGGCTTCAGACGCTGAGTCTTAATACCGGTGAATAACAGTATTATTATAAAGGCTCGAGGCTCTGTTTTCCCGTCAGACCCTGAACGCAGCAGCCGCAAGCCTTCTTCTTCTTTCCTCCTCGTTTCTGAGCATCAACAGTCTTTTTGAGAGCGGTGCAGCAGTTATCAGCGAGGCTTTCTGGCTGTTTTGGGTTTAATTTTTTTATATGTGAGCGACTCAGAGCTTCATCCATAAAACACGAGACTCCTGAGTGACGGCTAACACTCATTTACACGACTGCTGTTTTCTGCCTTTTAAATATTTAATAAAAGCTAAAGAGGGAGAACACCACGAGGAGTTTATGAATATTAATAGATGTTCATGCAGGGCGGAACGAGTGAGGACTATAATCCCTGTCGGAGCATCAACACGCCTGTAAACACCTCATTGTCCTTAAATGTGACTATTATTAAATAAAGACACATGAATGAATATAGTTGTCATTTGCAAATTCCTGTCAATACTTTGTATATTCTTAAGTAATTCTAATAGAACATATTATGAATTATAGAGTTATATTATGTTGTTTTTTACAGTTTTTTCGTGATATTTTGTTGTTTATCTCTAACACGACGTGAAAAACGTGAATATTTTGTCCTTTTGGGAAATGATGATATTATCGTGTTTTTAGAATAAAACCGATTCACGGTTTAGTCTTTAAAATGATAAATAATCTCTTTTCCTTGTTGTCAACGTGCGATTTATTTATTGTTGTGTTATTGTTGCTGTGGACACAATATGAAGCATAATGAGTGATGAATAATCCTGAAATAAGTGGAATAAGAAGAATTTTAAATAGTACAACAAATGAGACACATTTTCTCATGAAAACAAGCTGGAAGCTGTTGATGTTTTTTTAATTTTACTTAACAAATTAAAAGTGATAAATTAATAAAGGAAATTTTTTAAAAAGCTCTCTGATTATTGATCAGAGCCCATCAATAAATCAATAATGCTACTGACCCTTCAAGTTGAACTGAATCCATAAAAAGGAGGACCACCAGCACACTGAGGATATATATATATATATATATATATATATATATATATATATATATATATATATATATATATATATATATATATATGAGACACTTGATGCATATTGAAGCCTATAATTATTCTCATCTTTAGAGGTTATGATCTTTATGATCTGTAGAGATGGAGATATGATTCTTGCATCACAGCAGTCTGATTGCAGCTTCACGGAGCAGCACGCACGCGGACTTTATTAAATATGACGGCTCGTGCGCGCGCAGCGGTCTTACCTGTGCAGTCCTTCCCTTTGCCTTTGCACTCGCCGCTCTGCGGGTACGACGCACGCGCCTCCGGCCGGTGGAGCAGCAGCGACAGCAGGCCGGCGGACAGCAGGAGCCGGGCGAGCCCACCGGGACCCGGACCAGGGCCCGGCACCATGATGAAGATGATGATGAGGGTGGTGGTGGTGGGGGTGATGAGGGTGGTGGTGGTGTATCCGACCGCCGGACACGCGGCACCCAGACCCCTCCTCCTCCCCTCGGTGCAGGGGATGGAGGCGCGCAGTCACGTCGCCGCCTCCTGCGCCTCCTCCTCCACCCCGGCGAGGCTGCCTCGCGCTGCCGGAGAGGGAGCACCGCGGGCGGGCTGGAGATGGAGGAATGCGCGCCTCTCTTCTGGAGGTCCGCGCTCAGGAAGCCTCGGGAAGAGGAGGAGGCACCAGCGCCATCCGTGCTCCCTCCGCGTGCCTACGTGGCTGAACACAGCTTATTATAGGGGTCCTCCTGGTTCTGGTCCTGGTCCTGGTCCCGGTCCTGGTCCTGGTCCTGGTGCTGGTGCTGGTGCTGGTCCTAGTCCTGGTCCCGGTCCTGGTCCTGGTGCTGGTGCTGGTGCTGGTCCTGGTCCTGGTCCTGGTCCTGGTCCTAGTCCTGGTCCTGGTCCCTCTCCCTCCCTCCCCCAGGCCGTGGCGGATGGGTGTCGGGTCTCTCCGGCTGCTGCTCGGGGATCCGGTGCGTAAGAGAGCCGCGAGCCGAGACCCACAACAAAGAGATCCGGACCGAGGAGGAGGAGGAGGACGGGCAGGCGCGGTCACGTGGGAGGAGGAGGGGCCCTGACGCACGCGCGCACGCACACCTGAAGCACAGACACAAAACGCAAACGAGACAGAATGAAAGAAATAACGTGTTTTTAAAGGCGCTGCAGCGGAAACATCATCATCATCATCATCATCATCATCATCATCATCATCATCATCATCATCGTCATCATCGTCATCATTTAAAGAGATGAAGAATAGCAGCAGGATTTAAACTATGAATATAGTTCATATCCTGATCAGCTTTGTGTTACATTCACCTGAAACTAAAGACTAAACTAAAGACTAAACTAAAGACTAAACTAAAGACTAAACTAAAGATTAAACTGAAGAATAAACTGAAGAATAAACTAAAGACTAAACTGAAGAATAAACTAAAGACTAAACTGAAGAATAAACTGAAGAATAAACTAAAGAATAAACTGAAGACTAAACTAAAGAATAAACTGAAGAATAAACTGAAGACTAAACTAAAGACTAAACTGAAGAATAAACTAAAGAATAAACTAAAGAATAAACTGAAGACTAAACTAAAGAATAAACTGAAGAATAAACTGAAGACTAAACTAAAGACTAAACTGAAGAATAAACTAAAGAATAAACTAAAGAATAAACTGAAGACTAAACTAAAGAATAAACTGAAGAATAAACTGAAGACTAAACTAAAGACTAAACTGAAGAATAAACTAAAGAATAAACTAAAGAATAAACTGAAGACTAAACTAAAGACTAAACTGAAGAATAAACTGAAGAATAAACTAAAGAATAAACTGAAGACTAAACTAAAGAATAAACTGAAGAATAAACTAAAGAATAAACTGAAGAATAAACTAAAGAATAAACTGAAGACTAAACTAAAGAATAAACTGAAGAATAAACTAAAGACTAAACTGAAGAATAAACTAAAGGGAGCAGGGTTAGACCAGGGAGCGGGGTTAGACCAGGGAGCAGGGTTAGACCAGGGAGTGGGTTTAGACCAGGGAGCAGGGTTAGACCAGGGAGCAGGGTTAGACCAGGGAGCAGGGTTAGACCATGTTTAGACCAGGGAGCGGGGTTAGACCAGGGAGAAGGGTTAGACCATGGTTAGACCAGGGAGCGGGGTTAGACCAGGGAGAAGGGTTAGACCATGGTTAGACCAGGGAGCGGGGTTAGACCAGGGAGCGGGGTTAGACCATGGAGCAGGGTTAGACCAGGGAGCAGGGTTAGACCAGGGAGCAGGGTTAGACCATGGTTAGACCAGGGAGCGGGGTTAGACCAGGGAGCAGGGTTAGACCAGGGAGCGGGGTTAGACCAGGGAGCGGGGTTAGACCAGGGAGCAGGGTTAGACCAGGGAGCAGGGTTAGACCAGGGAGCAGGGTTAGACCATGTTTAGACCAGGGAGCGGGGTTAGACCAGGGAGAAGGGTTAGACCATGGTTAGACCAGGGAGCGGGGTTAGACCAGGGAGAAGGGTTAGACCATGGTTAGACCAGGGAGCGGGGTTAGACCAGGGAGCGGGGTTAGACCATGGAGCAGGGTTAGACCAGGGAGCAGGGTTAGACCATGGTTAGACCAGGGAGCGGGGTTAGACCAGGGAGCAGGGTTAGACCAGGGAGCGGGGTTAGACCAGGGAGCGGGGTTAGACCAGGGAGCGGGGTTAGACCAGGGAGCACGGTTAGACCAGGGTTAGGGACCTCATGCTGCTGGTTCTCCTTCAGCACTGGACCAGGAGGAAAAATACCAAAGTTACCCTTTAAAAGAAAAGGAAGCTTTTCTGATTGGCCGGTGGTTTAAAGAAACATTAAACTCTTCCTCTGTGGAATCCTTTAAAAGTCACCGAGCCGGTTGTTCAAACAGGACCCACCACGACTCATTAAACCCTTCGTGTTGACCGGATTAATATTTACACAGCTCGGACGGGCTCACAGCTCCATTTCTTTCCACCGCTGGCGCTCTACCACAATGGACCAGTGGACTAATTTAGCGCCCCACCTTTTCATGCAGCTGCTGTTAGTCTGTCGTCTCCATCACGCGTTTCTCTTCACTCATGGCGGCGGCGGATGCAGGGCCTCTACTGGGCTGTTGGACGTGGTTGGTTCCACGCCGGCGGCTCTATAGCCACTCTCCCGGGCGCCATCGCCGCCTGGCAGCCGGCAGAGTGGAGCAAGCTCGCTCTAAATCACTCACGGCGCTGCTGATTAGCTTCTCGGACGAGGTTAAAGACCTTCCGGAAGGCGTGGCGGCGGAGAGACCGGAAATAAAGAAGTCTGCCCTGATTTATTCCATCAGACAGACGCTTTAAAACCTTTTGGAAACAACCCTACTTTTAGGCCCTTTCCTCGAAAATTGCATACCCAAACTAAAAAGAGTGTATCTGTATCTGTATCTGTATAATGTTGGTGTTATAATAAAAGGTACACATGTGAGATTTTGTCATATCAGTCTATATGTTACTGGTTAAGAGTAAATGAAGATGACATAGGAAAAAATTAAAAGGTTTCAGGTCCGCCTATAAAAAAATCACTTTTAGGATGATTATTTCTTTGAAATGATGCTGCTGTAAGGTCCAACTCTAACCCAAATCATAGCTCAATATGTGAACATTCTCTAACCCAAATCATAGCTCAATATGTGAACATTCTCTAACCCAAATCATAACACAATATGTGAACATTCTCTAACCCAAATCATAGCTCAATATGTGAACATTCTCTAACCCAAATCATAGCTCAATATGTGAACATTCTCTAACCCAAATCATAACACAATATGTGAACATTCTCTAACCCAAATCATAGCTCAATATGTGAACATTCTCTAACCCAAATCATAACACAATATGTGAACATTCTCTAACCCAAATCATAACACAATATGTGAACATTCTCTAACCCAAATCATAGCACTGGATGTGAACATTCTCTAACCAAAATCATAACACAATATATGAACATTCTCTAACCCAAATCATAGCTCAATATGTGAACATTCTCTAACCCAAATCATAGCACAGGATGTGAACATTCTCTAACCAAAATCATAACACAATATATGAACATTCTCTAACCCAAATCATAGCTCAATATGTGAACATTCTCTAACCCAAATCATAACAATATGTGAATATTCTCTAACCCAAATCATAACACAATATGTGAACATTCTCTAACCCAAATCATAGCACAATATGTGAACATTCTCTAACCCAAATCATAGCACAATATGTGAACATTCTCTAACCCAAATCATAACACAATATGTGAACATTCTCTAACCCAGTGATTCTCAACTGGTGGGTCGTGGACCCGTTTTCAGTGGGTCGCGTTTTCAGTTGCATGAAAAAAACAAAAAAGCAACAAAAGAAAATCTCTTTTTTTTTTTTTCATCCTGTGGTTTTATTTTGAAAGGACTTTTTTATGCAGCGGAGTGTCGTTATTTTGCCGGCTCTGGTTTCAACTGGTTTTGCACTTGTCCCTCCATGTTTTCAGCAGCGTGGGCCAGGTTGGGTCAAACCATCCTGATATGGGGGAGACTCTGGGTTTTTAGGATAATTAAATTAAACAGCCTACTGAATATAACATTGACAACTGATGGCGCTGCCTGCATGACAGGAAAACACTCAGGGGTTGGGAAGAGAATTGATTGCTGCTTAATTGTCTGTAAAGCACAATGTTTTTCAGTATTTACTGATGAGGTAATCACAAGAGAAGTTAATGTTGTATATATGAATACTTTTGAATTCCACTTTTGTTTAATTTATTTTGAGTTAGTGGAAAAGCTGCTCCTCAACACAGTGACGTGTTCCACAGTAAAGTGTTTGTCATAGATTCGGTGAGTGTGTGTTGTCAGTTAAAGTTAGGTCATTTCAGTCTTTTTGAAACTTCTTCTTAGTTGTTGGACTGTTTGTGCATGAAAGCTGTTGAGTCTGTTTAAAAATAGCTGAAGATTCTGAATTGTTATATATGTTGTAATACCTCGTGTCCTGAAGATGCAGTTTTAGTTTTTTAATTAAAATGCAGCTAATTGAGTGTAAAAGGGAATAGTTCCCTCTCTATCATCGCCACCAGCTGCTCGTTTTGGTTATTAAACTTGTTTTTGTGTTAGCATACATGTTCTGTACTATCTCAGGTTCAAACTGCACCATCTTTTCATTAAATACATTGGAGAAGTTGAGAATGTTCCTCGATTTGGGTCGCGGCTTATCATTAAGGGGTGATGGTGGGTCCCGGAGCCAGACCAGTTGAGAACCACTGCTCTAACCCAAATCATAGCACAATATGTGAACATTCTCTAACCCAAATCATAGCTCAATATGTGAACATTCTCTAACCCAAATCATAACACAATATGTGAACATTCTCTAACCCAAATCATAACACAATATGTGAACATTCTCTCTGCAAAGGTTGACTTTGATAAAGTGAAGCAGAACAAGAAGTACAGAGAACATTTAGACGAGGTCTCATTGGGGCCATTGGGGTTATTTGAATTTTCTCATGTACCAACCATATACCATATATTTCACTTGTATATTACTCATGGTGTTCAAATACATCAAAATACAGCAGTTTGGGGCTTTTATTTATAAAGTAAGCTGTGATTTACAGTTTTATGTAACAATCACTCAGTCCGCCCCCCCCTAGGGGGGATTGGTTTCTAAAAGGTCAAAACCCCATACAGGCTGGCCTGCCTTCATGGTTCGGTCGGGGGACCCCTGAGCAAGGCACTGACCCACAAAGGACAAGGCTTCGTTTCAGATGGATGAAAGCAGCAGGAGGAGCCCACGTCTTCACAGAGACCTGGATCCACGGTGTTCCAGGATCAAGCTGCAGGACTCTGTGTTCACATCGTGATGTTGGTGCTCAAACTTCATGCACAATATGTTCCTCATGTTGAGTTTTTAATGCGAAGATGTCGGCCATTTTACCTGAACGGAGACTTGTTTTTGTTGATGTTTCCATTCATGATGATGCTACTTTATAAAAAAATACACTCCAGGAACGTTCTACCGTTGTTGTGTCACAAATGAGCTACAGCTGTGTTTCATTGAGCTCCTCTCAAAAATGACGCTGCGCAGTCAGACGCCAAGAAGAAATGTTGGAATTGTACGATTCTGCAAAACCACGGACACATTGAATGTTGACGTTTTTTAGCATTCGGTCAGAGCAAGACACCGTTATTTAAAGTTACGTGGGATGACAATGAGACCGTTCGCCCAGGGTGGGTCGGAGGGTCCAACAAAAACAGGACGTTGTGCAATTATTATATATTTAAGCTTGTTGCGTTCTTATGCAACGTTACGTTAGAAACTTTGCTAGGGGCGATTGTTATATATTTAAGCTAGATACATTCTTACGCAATAGCAACGTTACGTTAGAAACTTCGCCAGGGGCGATTGTTGTACATTTAAGCTAGTTACGGTCTTACGCAACATTACGTTATAAACTTCGCTAGGTGCGATTATTATATATTTAATCTAGTTACGTTCTCACGGAATGTTACGTTAGAAACTTCGCTAGGGCCGATTGTTATATGTTTAAGCTAGTTGTGTTCTTATGTAACAGCAACGTTATGTTAGAGACTGCGCTGGGGGTGATTAATATATATTTAAGCTAGTTACGTTCTTACGTAACAGCAACGTTACGTTAGAGACTGCGCTAGTGGCGATTATTATATATTCACGCTAGTTACGTTCTTACGCAACAGCAACGTTACGTTAGAAACTGCACTAGGGGCGATCGTTATACATTTTAGCTAGTTACGTTCTTTCGTAACTTTACGTAAGAAAGGCCAATGTATTTATTGAAAATAGTCACGTTTTTACGGATGTTACGTTACAAACAAGACTTAGTTGTGTGTGTCTTGTTCGTCTGGTTGAAGAAACTACATCCTCCATTATCTTTACTCAAGTAAAATATTTCAGACCAGAACCCGAAACACTGAAACTAGTTCGACTGAATCAGAGCTTTGTTCCACCGGGTGAAAAACTAATGTAAGTGTGGTTTTGAGGTGCTGGAGAGGTTTTGTCTTTATTTCTCGCTAAGCTCCATCTGCGTTGGTCTCCTGTTTCTGGGTTTTAACTGTTGGATTATTCCTCCCGCCATATGTCCGAAGGAGAGAATTACAGATTACTTGGCACTGACTGGACCGATCACCTACTCATTAACGGTTTATTTTACGGGCCTGAAGGATTTCAGGCCCTTTAAAGAAAACAATCAGGTAATTTGGGATCAATTAGAAACAATTAGAACAGCAGGAAATGTGTACGAGCAAAACATGCAAGTCAACATATATGAAGAGGAAAGTCTTCAATATAAAAAAATATACGGAATTATTGATTCTTTGGTTTAAAAGTGAACTGTTCCTTTAAGGAAATTCCTGCTGTCCCTAATAATTAGAATGATGAACAGAATAAAACAGATTCCAACAGGAAACTGACTTCCTACTTCTCCATATTGTACTTTATACTGTACTACATCTCAGAGGTACATGTTGTACTTTTTACTGTACTACATCTCAGAGGTAAATATTGTACTAACACTGTCTATCTTTGTGTTTTTTCCCCTTCTGTGCCTCTTTACTTCATTTAAAAAAAATCCTTTTACACATTTGGAACCAGAGGCCATGTCGGTTGGATTTGTTTTTTAATGCAGCTTTAATTAATAACATCTACAGCAGTAAAATGCAACATGAACATTATTGCAGAAGAAATATTAATCCAGAAATACAAAACATCAATCAATACTTTTACTTTAATCACGCTTCACTTTAAGTACTAATGGGGTTTAATACATCCAAACACAGCAGTTTGGGGCTTTTATTTTTGGAAAATTCAACCAGACCTTTATATATTTTCCCATTTAAAAAACACACACACAAATCAACTGAATGTTGAATCCAAATGGATCAGATTTAATTTGAGCAAACTGTAAACATTTGTAACAAATCAAACTGTAAATACACAAGGTAAAACCAATAAGCTATTGATATTATTAACACAATTTTCCATTATGCCTTTACAGTCTGTACACATAGACATCCTCTGTCCCAGGACCTCCCCCAAACACCCCCAAAACCTTTTACGGGGAAACACACACACGTGTTGACGGATATTCAACCGACAGTCTAGTGACTTTGTTATAGAAGCGGTGAACCGGTCAGTGTTAGCCAACGCCCTGTTTAAGACCTGTGACCAGCAGCAGTGGCACAAGGTTAATTATAAAGATTGATATAAGATATCAACATGATATATATATTCATATATATATAGTTAAAAGATACAGGATCAGCATAGTTTATTACTGATATTTAACGACTGATACATACTTATTATAGACAAATATATGACCATGGATCTCCAGCTCATCACCTGCCCAGCCTCTGCATCAATGGATGAATTAGTGGAGCACTATAATACATCCTTGAGCAGTGTTTTTGATCTCCATGCCCCTGTCAAGTCACGTGAGGTCAACTTCTCACACTCCGCTCCCTGGTTCACACATGAGCTGCGGAAAATAAAAACAGCTGGGCGTGGCCTAGAACGACGCTGCAGACACTCTGGGCTCACTGTCCATAAACTGGCCTTCCGTGAGCATCAAAGGGCCTACTCCAACTCCCTTAAGGATGCTCGCTCACGGTTCTATTCCAGCGTAATCAATAAAAACCCTGGAAACTCTAAACAGCTTTTTTCTACAATAAATCATCTCCTGAAGCCACGACCATCCTCTTCAACTGAGGCTACAGAGGAGCAATGCAACAGCTTCATTGACTTCTTCAGATCAAAGGTCAACAACATTCGCTCTATGATGTCCAGCTCTCCATCTCTGCTTCCCTCGGCAACAGTCCACTCCAGCGGGCCCAGCCTCCTCCCAGTCGTTTCCCAGTGGTCTCCCAGTGGTCTCCCAGTGGTCTGCCGGGAGCCTCCAGAGCCCATCGACATCCCATCAGTCGCAGGGACATCCTCTGCCACATCGACCACATTGCGACGAGCATCCCCTCCATCTTACCGATGGACTCAACCAAAAAGGTGATACATAATTAAAACTGTGTAATAGATCGCCGTGTGCTTTATATGTATCCCCCTGTACACATGAACATGGTCGTCAGTGATAACACACATATGCAGTTATTATAAATGTAGGCTGTGTAATTGTTGGAGAAAAACTGATTTCCTCTAAATATATGATGTTTCATGGCCTGTGACTCCGCTGTGAACTTTCCTTTACACAAAGCTCAGAGTCAAGTGATCTGCTATATCTGTATGTTCCGGACTGAAGACAAACACATCATTGTTGTTCTAATGGTTTAAAACATATCTATGGGATGATGGGAGGAAGGTTCACGATGAGTGCAAGACGTTATGAGGGCTTCTGTGATGGTGTATGTTATGTATAAGGGAGCAGAATTGGATATACAACTTGTTCATCACGTTGTGTCACTGACTCTGTTCCTTTTTTGCAAAGAATTCATGGCCTGATTAATGATTTTACAACCGGTGTCAAGTAACAATTTTCCTAACAGTAATACATCAACTTTCCCTCACTGCTGTAGATAATGTGTAAAGCAGAAGTGTCATCTTAAAGATCCCTGTCGTCACATCACAGATCACAAGGAAGCTGGCCGGCCTCTTGGGGACCTCCACTGCCAAACAGCGACATGAATGGTGTCTTCTATCTTTGTCACAGGATTAGAATGTTTTAGAATGATAAATATTTTTCATTACAGCTCTTCATTTCAGATGAACCACTGTTAACACAGTGGTAGTTTATTTTCATGTGGACACCAACTGTTCAAATGTGCTTAGACTACAGATGCAAAGTGCCTGTTTTTCCTGCAGATGCTAACACTTTACACATTAAGTAAAACAAGAACCGTAAGAAAAGACCGACGCAGTTGATGATGCAAGAGACACAAATTCTCAGCTCAATAAAAACACAGTATAATCCATTGTCTTGTCATGTGATTATAAAAGAAGAAAAAAATTACAAAAAGTTTTCTGCTCTCATGGCAAATAGCAATTTATTTAATAATTAACATGTATAAGGGCTTGCCATGAGACATTGTGGTATTTTTTAAATGTATTTCATAGATCAAACGGCACATTTCTGCTTGAGCAAGAAAGAGTCACATTCAATGAGGGATGAGACATCTACATCATACACGTGTGCTAGGCATCGAACCCCTGAGCCGTCAGACGGTGGGCTCAGGAAAGCAGAGCTGTTGTAGCAGAATGATGCAATGAACGTGGACTGGGTTCACTTCACAGCTCCAGTATTGCTATGGTTAAAGATCTGGGTTAAAATATACAAACTGTTATTCTGCCTTACGTCAGCATTATTTATAAAACACAAGTTTGGCCTTTTCAGATTAATTCTCAAAACGGTGGAGATGGAGGTAAACAGTGGCGATGGACGTAAACGGTGGAGATGGAGGTAAAGGGTGTTGATGGAGGTAAAGGGTGTTGATGGAGGTAAACGGTGTTGATGGAGGTAAATGGTGGCGATGGAGGTAAACAGTGGCGATGGACGTAAACGGTGGAGATGGAGGGAGGAGGGAGGAGAGAGGCCTCGGCGGCTGCAGAGGATAGAAAGTCTGATCCTAACTCAATATGCTCCAGGATGGTTCTCTGCCCGGCTTCCTGCGCTTGTTGAGGATCGGAGGACGTCTGAGAGGACGTGAGAGCTCCGATACAGAATGACTGAAGTATTAAACCGGTGTTTAATAACTTAAAGTTAAACATTTATTAGAGCAGAAACCTCCACCTGAGAGGGCTCAAGGCTGGATCTGGGTTTTTGTTGAGCTCTGATCCAGATCGTAGCGTGCAGGATCTAATTTCCTCCACCATCTGTAGCAGGGGCTCTCCTACGGGTGGGGGGATGTAAACCAATCCATTCTGCAGGCCGGAGAGGGGAGGGGGTCTTTAACCCTTTAGCTTTAACCCTTTTACTAATCACCCCCATTAAACCCATTTAATCTGGTCCTCAGAGATCAGTCTGACGTTCTCCTGGGAACTATGACGCTCCCTGAAAGGACACAAGGTCATGTCCTCGTCTGATGCGTCACAGTACCAGGTCCATTTAGGGGGAGACCAAGTGGTCCTTACTGGTCCTCATGGGTCCTTACTGGTCCTCATGTGTCCTTACTGGTCCCCATGTGTCCTCGTGGGTCCTTACTGGTCCTCATGGGTCCTCATGTGTCCTCAGGTGTCCTCATGTATCCTTACTGGTCCCCATGTGTCCTTGTGTGTCCTTACTGGTCCTCATGGGTCCTCATGTGTCCTCAGGTGTCCTCATGTATCCTTACTGGTCCCCATGTGTCCTTGTGTGTCCTTACTGGTCCTCATGGGTCCTCATGTGTCCTCAGGTGTCCTCATGTATCCTTACTGGTCCCCATGTGTCCTTGTGTGTCCTTACTGGTCCTCATGGGTCCTCATGTGTCCTCAGGTGTCCTCATGTATCCTTACTGGTCCCCATGTGTCCTTGTGTGTCCTTACTGTTCCTCATGGGTCCTCATGGGACCTCATGTATCCTTACTGGTCCTCATGTGTCCTCATGTGTCCTTACTGATCCTCACATGTCCTTACTGGTCCTCATGGGTCCTCATGTGTCCTCATGGGTCCTTACTGGTCCTCATGGGTCCTTACTGGTCCTCATGTGTCCTTACTAGTCCTCATGGGTCCTTACTGGTCCTCATGTGTCCTTACTGGTCCTCCTGGGTCCTCATGGGTCCTCGTGGGTCCTTCCTATTCCTCATGTGTCCTAACTCGTCCTCATGTGTCCTAACTGGTCCTCACATGTCCTTACTGGTCCTCATGGGTCCTCATGTGTCCTCATGTATCCTTACTGGTCCTCATGTGTCCTCATGTGTCCTTACTGGTCCTCATGGGTCCTTACTGGTCCTCATGGGTCCTTACTGGTCCTCCTGGGTCCTCATGGGTCCTCGTGGGTCCTTCCTATTCCTCATGTGTCCTAACTCGTCCTCATGTGTCCTAACTGGTCCTCACATAACAGCCACAGAGGTCTTTGCCCAGAGCAGCGTCTGGCAGGCAGAGGACCAACCACCTTCCTGTTGTTGTTTACTCTCGTCTGCTACGTGATTGTTTGATGCTTTTATTCACGGAGCTAAAGCTCAGAAGATAACCTGCAGCTCCGTGAGAGCTCAGCACAAACCTGGCAACTCCCTGATGCTAAGCTAGGCTAACCAAACCTTTAAAAGGGAATGAAATCAGATTCATGTAATTGTTGAAATCTGATATAAAGAGGAAAAGCAGTAAATCAAGTTTTTTTTATTATTCTAATAAAACATTGCAAATATAGCTGAAGTTCACTTTTCTATGTCTTGTGTCTAATTTATTAACAATTACAAATGTAGAAAGGACCGTTATCGTAAAGTACTTTATGATCTTTTTGAGGGTTTTTGATTCAGTCAATCAAGTCAGTTTTATTAATGTGAATTAAAAGATGACGTCGTGGTACTTTGACATGATATAAGTCCTTTGATCGGTCCTGGTGGGGAAGCGTGCCGCGCTCAGGGTCGGGCGTTTGAGTGCCGTCCTCCTGCTGCTTATATATAATGAATGACTGCAATAAGGTCTTAATGGGCTCGAGGTGCAAAGAGCACGACCGAGAACACGGACGCTCACGTTGGAGAATGTAGAACGTCAACGACACGCCATGAATCATTTTAACTGAGTTTAGAGGTTCTGCTTCTTTACCTGTGATTCAGCCGCTTTGCTTTTATTATTATTGCTTATTATTTCCTCTGATTTCGTATATGTTTTTTTCTTTTGCATTTAGAAAAAAAAAATTCACTTTCATTTTATTAACATTTTGCAGTTTTATAATGATCAATTTATTCACTGTTCATTTTTTATTTTCTTAACTTCTTCATCTCTCTATTTTTGTCATTTTTTGTCGTTTTTGTTTGTGTCCATCAAACACTGGTTAATAATAATAAATAATACACTTAGACAGGGTTCTTACGGTCATGGAAAACCTGGAAAAGTCATGGAGTTTTAAAATGGTTATTTCCAGGCCTGGAAAAGTCCTTGAAAAAAATAAAATCCCCAAAGTGTAGTAAAAGTCATGTAAATGTGTTATATTCATGTGTTCATGACGTTCATTTACGCTGAGTTTGAAATAATGAATATGCTTTTAAAAGAAAGACTCAAAATATAAGCAGGCATACATACAGGCATCTATATAAATGTTTATTCTTTTAATCAAACTATTGTCTCATTCATTTGAGTCATTTAAGGTTTACTGTATGCTTTGTATTCTCATTGTTAGTTTAAATACTACATTTACTCACTTCTTACTGTTTACTCCCAGATTTCACTAAATATTTGGTCATGGACATTTGGTTTAAAGTCATGGAAATCCTTTGGTCAACATGTGTATGAACTGCTTAGAATGCATCGGTATAGGTGGATTATTTTCATCATTAATTCATGACCCCGCCACCAGGTGACGATTGATCCGGAGCTCCGGATCAGAGATCCATCGTACCGAAGCGGCTCGTATTGATCGGACCCCCCGACACGTCGTCTGGAGTCAAAGTCAGAGTCCAGAGAAATGAGGCGCCTGCGTCGTCGTCACGGATCAGAGAAGTAGAAATTGTCTGGTAATAACGAGGTTTTAGAGCTTCATCAGAGGCTCAGAAAACATGATGAAGACTCCTCAAAATAATCAACATCTGAGTCTCTTATTAACAAAACACACTGTGATGAAAGATGCTTTCCAGAAACAACACTACCACTTTAGTCCACAGGGGGCGCCAGAACCAACACTACCACTTTAGTCCACAGGGGGCGCCGGAACCAACACTACCACTTTAGTCCACAGGGGGCGCCAGAACCAACACTACCTCTTTAGTCCACAGGGGGCACCAGAACCAACACTACCTCTTTAGTCCACAGGGGGCGCCAGCACCAACACTACCACTTTAGTCCACAGGGGGCGCAGAACCAACACTACCTCTTTAGTCCACGGGGGGCACCAGAACCAACACTACCTCTTTAGTCCACGGGGGGCACTAGAACCAACACTACCTCTTTAGTCCACAGGGGGCACTAGAACCAACACTACCTCTTTAGTCCACAGGGGGCACTAGAACCAACACTACCTCTTTAGTCCACAGGGGGCGCTAGAACCAACACTACCTCTTTAGTCCACAGGGGGCACCAGAACCAACACTACCTCTTTAGTCCACGGGGGGCACTAGAACCAACACTACCTCTTTAGTCCACAGGGGGCACTAGAACCAACACTACCTCTTTAGTCCACAGGGGGCACCAGAACCAACACTACTTCTTTAGTCCACAGGGGGCACCAGAACCAACACTACCTCTTTAGTCCACAGAGGGCACTAGAACCAACACTACCTCTTTAGTCCACAGGGGGCACTAGAACCAACACTACCTCTTTAGTCCACAGGGGGCACTAGAACCAACACTACCTCTTTAGTCCACAGGGGGCAGCAGAACCAACACTACCTCTTTAGTCCACAGGGGGCACTAGAACCAACACTACCTCTTTAGTCCACAGGGGGCACTAGAACCAACACTACCTCTTTAGTCCACAGGGGGCACTAGAACCAACACTACCTCTTTAGTCCACAGGGGGCACCAGAACCAACACTAGCTCTTTAGTCCACAGGGGGCGCCATAACCAACACTACCACTTTAGTCCACAGGGGGCGCAAGAACCAACACTACCTCTTTAGTCCACAGGGGGCACCAGAACCAACACTACCTCTTTAGTCCACAGGGGGCACTATAACCAACAGTAAATAAAAGTTATTTTTAGTGGCTTTAAATAAAATAACAGCGACGGCCGACCCGCTCATCAGTCCTCTGAGTACGAACAGAGGGGTTGATGGGAATTAAATGACACGTACATGTTGTGCTATTTATATATTCAAATGCCTTTTCATACAAATCTCCAGAGCATCAAATTAAACAAACTAAAATAAGACATTTGTTTAAAATCCAGAGGGAGGAGAAATGAGGGAGGTTAGAAGAGGTGATGATTAGAGAGAGAGACGGAGATAGTAGAAACAAATAACAGAAGGTGGATTTCTTCTGAATCTACTTATGACTTTAAGCTATTTATTTTCACTGCCCCCCCAACAGGAGATCCCAACCAGACTCAGACTAAGTCTTTTTCTGCTTTCATTATTGGATTTGGGTTTTATTCCTTTTGTTCGTGCATGAACGTGACTATTTCCACGAGCTCGTATTAATAAAGTTGATAATCCATTAATTCAACAGAAAAATCCAAAGAGAAGATTCAATATATTGTTATTGTCATATGCACAGATAACAAAGTTAATCTGTGCAATGAAAAGCTTGTTTTGCTGGGTCCTCCTAACACACAGAATTACAATAAACTTAAGGTAAACTAAAAAAGGCACATCACTGTTTATTTGATCGGTGACGCTTTTCATGCTTTGGTTTCTAAATAAGAAAACTATTCCTGCAGAAAGACATAAAAAAGATTGTTCCTAAATGTTGTATTTGTAGGTGATGAAAAAAAAAGTTAAAAAAAAAAGAATCATCAATTTACGAAGGACATTGCATGACCACAGGGACACAAAATGTCATCAAAGAGACACAAAATGTCATCAAAGAGACACAAAATGTCATCAAAGAGACACAAAAAAAGAGACACAAAATATCAACAAAGAGACACAAAATGTCAACAAAGAGACAAAAAATTGTCACAAAGAGACACAAATTGTCAACAAATAGACACAAAATGTTTTCAAAGAGACACAAAATGTTTTCAAAGAGACACAAAATGTCAACACAGAGACACAAATTGTCACAAAGAGACAGATTGTTGTTTGTCTCGTCTAACGTCCAATGTATGCACCTTCCGCCTCGAAAAATTCCTCGTTTGTGAAAACATTCCTGGCAATAAACAGTTTCTGATTCTGATTCTGATTCTGATTCTGATTCTGAAATTGTCAACAAATAGACACAACATGTTTTCAAAGAGACACAAAATGTCCGTGAGAAATCCGTGGAAACGATCAAAAGCATAAAACGCTCCTCTGCTTCATGAGTCATCACCGTGCATGAATAATATTTCAGCCACCATCTTTGATCGCAGTAACGGTGATGAAGACCACCTCTCGATGAAGATGAAAAACATTACAGACATTAAAGAGCAAACGTTTCATCACAGACATCAAAGCTCTCAGACACTCTGGAAACATTTCTCTGTGAAGCGAGAACCGCCGACGCAACCGTCTGTACTCCAACAGGAAGTGGGTCGGTTATGACAGCGCCTTTAAATCAGAGATTAAAGACAGAAGTTGTGGCATTTTACGCAAAACAAAACAAAACAATCGGCAATAAGTGCAGACAAAGTGTAATTTTAAGTCATCTTTAATCAAAACAGTGAAATGTGAAAGCTGGTTTCTGTGTTATGTTTCTTTTTTTAGACTTCAAAACTGTAATTTTGACACAAAAAAAGCTGCGTGAGGCTCCTTGTTGGGCAATAACGGTTCATATAATCCAATACTTTATCAAATAGCAAGATTAAAGAAAAGTCCCACAAAAAGAAGCAGTTTCTTTCTTTGTTCAGTTTCTAGTAAAAGGTCGCCCCCTGGTGGAAATTCAAAGCAATACTCCATTTAATAACACAGTAATGTCAACAGAGACAAAATGTTTTCAAAGAGACACAAAATGTTTTCAAAGAGACACAAAATGTCATCAAAGAGACAACATGTCAACAAAGAGACACAAAATGTTTTCAAAGAGACACAAAATGTCAACAAAGAGACACAAAATGTCATCAAAGAGACAACATGTCAACAAAGAGACACAAAATGTTTTCAAAGAGACACAAAATGTCAACAAAGAGACACAAAATTTCAACAAAGAGACAAAATGTCAACAAAAGAGACGAATTGTCAACAAAGAGACAACATGTCAACAAAGAGAGACAAATTGTCAACAAAGAGAGACAAAATGTCAACAAAGAGACAAAATGTCAACAAAGAGAGACAACATGTCAACAAAGAGACACAGCATGTCAACAAAGAGAGACAAAATGTCAACAAAGAGACAAAATGTCAACAAAGAGACACAAAATGTTTTCAAAGAGACACAAAATGTTTTCAAAGAGACACAAAATGTCATCAAAGAGACAACATGTCAACAAAGAGACACAAAATGTTTTCAAAGAGACACAAAATGTCATCAAAGAGACACAAAATGTTTTCAAAGAGACACAAAATGTCAACAAAGAGACACAAAATGTCATCAAAGAGACAACATGTCAACAAAGAGACACAAAATGTTTTCAAAGAGACACAAAATGTCAACAAAGAGACACAAAATTTCAACAAAGAGACAAAATGTCAACAAAGAGAGACAAATTGTCAACAAAGAGACAAAATGTCAACAAAGAGAGACAAAATGTCATCAAAGAGACACAAAATGTTTTCAAAGAGACACAAAATGTTTTCAAAGAGACACAAAATGTTTTCAAAGAGACACAAAATGTTTTCTAAGAGACACAAAATGTTTTCTAAGAGACACAAGTATCATCTGCCGGACCTTCTTTCCTCTGACTCAGACTCCTCAACTCATTCTCCGCCCGATTAATATTCATCAGCTGTTTTTTATGGGGTTTTAACTGCAATCTGTACTTAGTTGCGCAACCCTGTTGTAGCACAAAGTACTTCAAAGTTGTACTTTCATTACTGGAGTAAATTATAGTTTCTTCCTGCTGTTAAACGGTGAGTTTTAGGTCCCTAAAAGTGTTGTTTTATAAGTAAAAACACTTATATCAAAAGGACAACTTCGTCCACTTATATATATATATATATATATATATATATATATATATATATACTGTATATAGTGTGGGAAGTTAGAGTGAAGCTGCATGACGTTCTGCACACATACAGAAGACCCACCCAGCACTAGTGTTGTTCTTGTGGGCCGGGTCACAGGATCATGTGACGGAGGATGAAGAGCGTCTCCGCCCGCATGTTGACCCAGTAAGTCCTGACCCAGTAAGTCCTGACCCAGTAAGTCCTGACCCAGTAAGTCCTGATCTAGTAAGTCCTGATCCAGGAGCGGCTTTGGGGAGTTCCAGTTTCTTCGGAAAGGAAGAAACAACAACGCAGGTTGAGTTTAGTTGTTCAGGATGTGTAATTTCTATTTGAAGTTGTGCACGTGTGTTTGTTTAAAGGATAATTCTCATGATGTTGACTTTACTGTGGAAACACTAAAAACACACGTGTGGATTCATCCGCTACTGAAAATAGTCCCCAATAAAACACGTTGATTAAAAACAAGTTATTGTATCATAGAGTATAGATTATGTTGTATATAATGCTGATAATACTCTTATATATCACCATACTATGATGCACCATATATATATATATATTGTCACTATAACATTCTAACGTATAAACACACACATATTACTCATAAATACCTTTTCATAAATACCTTTTCATAAATACCTTTTCATTTAATCATATCGTCATAACTGCTTTGTGTTATTGTCTGTATGTCCTTTAATCTCCCATACAAGTCTCTTTTTTTGTATTTCCCTCAATAAAAAAAACTATATCTATAATTGTGATTTCATGTAGGAACCAATGAGCTCAGAGACAGACTTCTATACAACCAGAGGAGTCACCCCCTGGTGGTCAGGAGAGAGAATCCAGCTTTAACACATGAAGTATACACTTCCAGAGGTTGCCGCCTGGACTCAAGGCACCCAGACGCAATGCATTGTGGGGCAGTTGTGCACGTCTCACTCAGAAGTTTCCTCCCAACGTCTCTTCTAGAGAATCAAGGTCTCGCCTTTTATAATGAAATGAAGCATTCTGTTCATCACGAAAGACAAACTCTCTCAGCGAGGCGTCGACACGTCAGCTGTCGGTTACAAATGACCTTTGACCTCATCCTGTTACTTTTCTCGTGGACTTTATAAAGATTCCAATAACTTCTGTTTGATGAAGAAAACAAACACGACATGTTGGCAGGAAAGCTTCCCCGCTATCTGTTTTGTTGATTACTTTGGAGCAGCTGCTCCTGGAGTCACGGTCAACCCGAGAGAATCAGGAAAAGCACATTTACAATAACATGTTCCAGAAACAGCTGAGTCACATGACAGGAAGTACTCTTCACTGCAGTAAAGTAAAAGTACCACACTGTGAAAACATTAGAAAACACATCAACCGTATGGCATCAAGCCCTGTTTTCAGACAATCTGAATGGTTAATATATTCATAATACAGTCTGATTATCTCCTCAACCACAAGGCCTATTTGAATAATTAAAAAAGGTATAATGAACAGAAACCCCTTGGGAACATAGATAATACGTTCATATATGTGTTACTGGTATATTGGTTTGTGATAGTGTACAGAAAATGGAAGAAAAAAAAAAAATATATATATATATATATATATATATATATATATATATATATATATATATATATATATATATTTTGCACAAAAAAAATACTTAAAAGTTGTATTTTCTTATTGCTTTTGCAATATTTCAATTTAATATATAACATTGCTCTATATGTTAAGAGTATCTGTGCGGAGGTTGACTTTGATTGAGTGAAGTTAAGTATTTTTAATAATTATTAAGAGTATGTTAGTAAAATCAGGAAAGATGTGATAAAAAAGATCCGGTGGTGCAGTTAAAGTACAACAGACGCAGTAGAAGTACAACGTTGTGTGAAGTGGGAAGTACAAGTACTTCAAAACTAATGTTGGGAGTTTCCACATTTCTGCCCACTAATCCTCTTCCTCCTCTTCTTCCTCACGGTCACACGGTCACATGATCCCAGGTCACATGCTGGTCCTCCTTCACAGCTTCTCCTCACGCGATGCCTTCAGGTTCTCCTCGGAAAGTACGTTTCTCTGGTTGTCCCTTCAGAAAACCTCTATTACTGCAGCAGGGTCTGAAAGTATAGAGGACCAGGACTAGACTGAGGTCTATAGGGACCAGGACTAGACTGAGGTCTATAGGGACCAGGACTAGACTGAGGTCTATAGGGACCAGGACTACACTGAGGTCTATAGAGGACCAGGACTAGACTGAGGTCTATAGAGGACCAGGACTAGACTGAGGTCTATAGAGGACCAGGACTACACTGAGGTCTATAGAGGACCAGGACTAGACTGAGGTCTATAGAGGACCAGGACTAGACTGAGGTCTATAGAGGACCAGGACTAGACTGAGGTCTATAGGGACCAGGACTAGACTGAGGTCTATAGAGGACCAGGACTAGACTGAGGTCTATAGAGGACCAGGACTAGACTGAGGTCTATAGAGGACCAGGACTACACTGAGGTCTATAGAGGACCAGGACTAGACTGAGGTCTATAGAGGACCAGGACTAGACTGAGGTCTATAGAGGACCAGGACTAGACTGAGGTCTATAGAGGACCAGGACTAGACTGAGGTCTATAGAGGACCAGGACTACACTGAGGTCTATAGAGGACCAGGACTACACTGAGGTCTAGAGAGGACCAGGACTAGACTGAGGTCTCTAGAGGACCAGGACTAGACTGAGGTCTAGAGAGGACCAGGACTAGACTGAGGTCTATAGAGGACCAGGACTAGACTGAGGTCTATAGAGGACCAGGACTACACTGAGGTCTATAGAGGACCAGGACTAGACTGAGGTCTATAGAGGACCAGGACTACACTGAGGTCTATAGAGGACCAGGACTAGACTGAGGTCTATAGAGGACCAGGACTACACTGAGGTCTATAGAGGACCAGGACTACACAGAGGTCTATAGGGACCAGGACTACACTGAGGTCTATAGAGGACCAGGACTACACTGAGGTCTATAGAAGACCAGGACTACACTGAGGTCTATAGAGGACCAGGACTAGACTGAGGTCTATAGAGGACCAGGACTAGACTGAGGTCTATAGAGGACCAGGACTACACTGAGGTCTATAGAGGACCAGGACTACACAGAGGTCTATAGGGACCAGGACTACACTGAGGTCTATAGAGGACCAGGACTACACTGAGGTCTATAGAGGACCAGGACTAGACTGAGGTCTATAGAGGACCAGGACTACATGAGGTCTATAGAGGACCAGGACTACACTGAGGTCTATAGAGGACCAGGACTAGACTGAGGTCTATAGAGGACCAGGACTACATGAGGTCTATAGAGGACCAGGACTACACTGAGGTCTATAGGGACCAGGACTACACTGAGGTCTATAGGGACCAGGACTAGACTGAGGTCTATAGAGGACCAGGACTACACTGAGGTCTATAGAGGACCAGGACTACACTGAGGTCTACAGAGAACCAGGACTACACTGAGGTCTACAGAGAACCAGGACTACACTGAGGTCTATAGGGACCAGGACTACACTGAGGTCTATAGAGGACCAGGACTAGACTGAGGTATATAGAGGACCAGGACTACACTGAGGTCTACAGAGAACCAGGACTACACTGAGGTCTATAGGGACCAGGACTAGACTGAGGTCTATAGAGGACCAGGACTACACTGAGGTCTATAGAGGACCAGGACTACACTGAGGTCTATAGAGGACCAGGACTACACTGAGGTCTACAGAGAACCAGGACTACACTGAGGTCTATAGGGACCAGGACTAGACTGAGGTCTATAGAGGACCAGGACTACACTGAGGTCTATAGAGGACCAGGACTACACTGAGGTCTATAGAGGACCAGGACTACACTGAGGTATATAGAGGACCAGGACTACACTGAGGTCTACAGAGAACCAGGACTACACTGAGGTCTATAGGGACCAGGACTAGACTGAGGTCTATAGAGGACCAGGACTACACTGAGGTCTATAGAGGACCAGGACTACACTGAGGTCTATAGAGGACCAGGACTAGACTGAGGTCTATAGGGACCAGGACTAGACTGAGGTCTATAGAGGACCAGGACTACACTGAGGTCTACAGAGAACCAGGACTACACTGAGGTCTATAGGGACCAGGACTACACTGAGGTCTATAGAGGACCAGGACTACACTGAGGTCTATAGAGGACCAGGACTAGACTGAGGTCTACAGAGAACCAGGACTACACTGAGGACTATAGGGACCAGGACTAGACTGAGGTCTATAGAGGACCAGGACTACACTGAGGTATATAGAGGACCAGGACTACACTGAGGACTATAGGGACCAGGACTAGACTGAGGTCTATAGAGGACCAGGACTACACTGAGGTATATAGGGACCAGGACTAGACTGAGGTCTATAGAGGACCAGGACTACACTGAGGTCTATAGAGGACCAGGACTACACTGAGGTCTATAGAGGACCAGGACTACACTGAGGTCTATAGGGACCAGGACTAGACTGAGGTCTATAGAGGACCAGGACTACACTGAGGTATATAGAGGACCAGGACTAGACTGAGGTCTATAGAGGACCAGGACTAGACTGAGGTCTATAGAGGACCAGGACTAGACTTTTTTTAAGAATCTGCATCTCCCCCCGTGCCCCACCTGTAATACCTCCGCGCCCCACCTGTAATACCTCCGCGCCCCACTAGAGGGTCGCGCCCCACAGTTTGAGAACCACTGTTTTAACCCTTGTGTGGTCTCCCTCTTTGAGAGTCTGGTGCAGGTACATATGTACTTGTAGGACATCCTCCTAAATAAAGGACCGGAAGCTGTAAATCCTGCACACGTCTTCATGTCCATGAACTCCACACGACCCTGAATGTTACAGCAGAAACCAACCGCTGAAAAATGATATACACAACAAATACAATAGAATAATAAGAACAATGCACAATATACACAACAAATACAATAGAATAATAAGAACAATTTCCAATATAGACAAAAAACACAATAAAATAATATTAAATGAACTAACAAAGCAAACAAATGAATAAATCCTGCACCTCTTTTTAATAATGTTTCAGGTGACACCTCTGGATTATGCAAATCATTCTCTCTCTCTCTCTCTCTCTCTCTCTCTCTCTCTCTCTCTCTCTCTCTCTCTCTGGGTTACAACTCAGATATCCGGCAGCCCCTGAAGGAGGCACACGCTCCTTCTCGTCCATTCATCATTACCGGACCGGAGAGGTTCACTCATCAACCGAAGAAGAGTAAAAACACACATAAACACCGTAAGTCGCCTCCACGCGGGTAGAAAACTTGTTTATTTGTTTATTTATTTGTTAAACCCGGCTCCAGCATGGCCGCTCCTCTGTTTCCGGGTTGTGTTTTTTTTTGTGCACACGGCACTCGGCTGGTGCGGGGCGCAAAACCCCAACGTGTTACTGTTTACATCCAGCCAGCCGGCGCGCGAGCGGCTGGGGGATTTAAACAAACACTTTTAATACATAATATATATTTATATATATATATTGTCATGACGCCATGACAGTTGGTTATACACGTCAGGCGGAAGCGGAGGCCGCAGCACGAGGCCCGAGGCCTCAGCGCCACCTGGCAGAAGCGTCCGTCAGCATCCCGCGAAAGAATCCGTCGGTGTTACGGCGGAACGGGCGACCGTGTTCACTGGTGACTCTTAAAGACGAACCGTCAGTCGGTGTATAGCTGTCCTCGTGAATGCCGGATCGTTTTAATTCTTCAACACGGTGTTGATCCGCGTGTCTCGGGTCGAACACCTTGAGAGTTTTTGGAGGGAAGTTGGCAAATAGCCCTTTTTTTAAATAAAGTTGGTTAATAAAAATAAAAAAATACATACTCTATATTATATATATTTTTTTATTATATTTATATTTTACGATACTACAGAGTTCTTCTACCTAAAACGTGTTTCGCACAAAACAGGCTCCAAAGTCGAGTATTTGTTCTGTCATTTCTGACGCCGGTGAAACAATCAGGCATTCGCGAGGACAGCTACAGCGACGCATTGAGAGTGATGACAGTGAACACGGTCGCCGTTGCGCCGCAACACCGGCTAGCAGAGAAGGCTAACCGAGGCTAACCCCGAACACAAGGAGGTGAGCGAAGCTTCTCCTTCACCTGTGCTTGCTGGTTCCACCTGGACGTGAACGCATCGCGCGTGCACGCTGATTGACGTGTGAATCACGATGAGCTTTGATTGTTGCGTTAAGTAAAGCGGAACATCCGGGAACCTGGCGCCCAGACCCCGTCCGGAGAACCTGGAGGTGTACCGTGTGTTCGCGTCGAGAGGACGGCGCTCATCTCTGCAGGTCTGCGCTGCGTGTGCACGAACGCTTTAAGAGATGCTCTTCCATTCGGCTTCACGTCCACCGGACCAGCAGACAGGGTTTCTGAGTTTGGACCCTCCAGCCAGCAGCAGTGTTGGGGAAACTTACTTTGGAGATGTTGTAGATCTTATGTAATGTGGCTATTCTAATCACTTCATCAGAAATCACAATTGATTACTCTTTGATCACATTTCTAACAATGTAATTCACTGTTTCATGTGTTTTATAACCACACAACACATGTGATATGCACATTATAGCTTTGATCTGCAGAGTATGACTGACAGCTGTCACATACGTGTAGTAGTAGTAGTATAAAGTAATCGTCAAATACAAAATAAAGTACAAGTACCTCAACGTTTCACTTGATTAAATGTATTTACTTTCCACCGCTGCTGCTAACAGACCAGTTTATATCTGTTTGTATAATATGTTCCACTACAGTTTCCATATTTTCATACACCCCTTGGTTGTTATGTACGCACATGTTATTATCATGTATGCACATGTTATTATCATGTATGCACATGTTATTATCATGTATGCACATGTTATTATCATGGATGCACATGTTATTATCATGTATGAACATGTTATTATCATGTATGAACATGTTATTATCATGTATGAACATGTTATTATCATGTATGCACATGTTGTTATCATGTATGCACATGTTGTTATCATGTATGAACATGTTGTTATCATGTATGCACATGTTGTTATCATGTATGCACATGTTAGGATCATGTACGCACATGTTATTATCATGTACGCACATGTTATTATCATGTATGCACATGTTATTATCATGTATGCACATGTTATTATCATGTATGCACATGTTATTATCATGTATGCACATGTTATTATCATGTATGCACATGTTGTTATCATGTATGAACATGTTATTATCATGTATGAACATGTTATTATCATGTATGCACATGTTATTATCATGTACGCACATGTTAGTATCATGTACGCACATGTTATTATCATGTACGCACATGTTATTATCATGTACGCACATGTTATTATCATGTACGCACATGTTATTATCATGTACGCACATGTTATTATCATGTGCGCACATGTTATTATCATGTACGCACATGTTATTATCATGTATGCACATGTTATTATCATGTATGCACATGCTATTATCATGTATGCACATGTTAGTATCATGTATGCACATGTTATTATCATGTATGCACATGTTAGTATCATGTATGCACATGTTAGTATCATGTATGTACATGTTATTATCATGTATGCACATGTTGTTATCATGTATGCACATGTTAGTATCATGTATGCACATGTTAGTATCATGTATGCACATGTTATTATCATGTATGCACATGTTGTTATCATGTATGCACATGTTGTTATCATGTATGGACATGTTGTTATCATGTACGCACATGCTATTATCATGTACGCACATGCTATTATCATGTACGCACATGTTATTATCATGTATGCACATGTTATTATCATGTATGCACATGTTATTATCATGTATGCACATGCTATTATCATGTATGAACATGTTAGGATCATGTACGCACATGTTATTATCATGTATGCACATGTTATTATCATGTATGAACATGTTATTATCATGTATGCACATGTTAGTATCATGTACGCACATGTTATTATCATGTACGCACATGTTATTATCATGTATGCACATGTTATTATCATGTATGCACATGCTATTATCATGTATGCACATGTTATTATCATGTATGCACATGTTATTATCATGTATGCACATGTTAGTATCATGTATGCACATGTTAGTATCATGTATGCACATGTTATTATCATGTACGCACATGTTATTATCATGTATGCACATGTTATTATCATGTATGCACATGCTATTATCATGTACGCACATGTTAGTATCATGTATGCACATGTTAGTATCATGTATGCACATGTTATTATCATGTATGTACATGTTGTTATCATGTATGCACATGTTGTTATCATGTATGCACATGTTATTATCATGTATGCACATATTGTTATCATGTATGCACATGCTGTTATCATGTACGCACATGTTATTATCATGTATGCACATGTTATTATCATGTATGCACATGCTATTATCATGTATGCACATGTTAGTATCATGTATGCACATGCTATTATCATGTATGCACATGCTATTATCATGTATGCACATGCTATTATCATGTATGCACATGTTATTATCATGTATGCACATGCTATTATCATGTATGCACATGTTAGTATCATGTATGTACATGTTAGTATCATGTATGTACATGTTATTATCATGTATGTACATGTTGTTATCATGTATGCACATGTTGTTATCATGTATGCACATGTTAGTATCATGTATGTACATGTTAGTATCATGTATGCACATGTTAGTATCATGTATGCACATGTTAGTATCATGTATGCACATGTTATTATCATGTATGCACATACTATTATCATGTATGCACATGTTATTATCATGTATGCACATGCTATTATCATGTATGCACATGCTATTATCATGTATGCACATGATATTATCATGTATGTACATGCTATTATCATGTACGCACATGCTATTATCATGTATGCACATGTTATTATCAGTATGCACATGCTATTATCATGTATGTACATGTTATCATGTATGTACATGTTAGTATCCGTTCTGTATCTTAACTGAAAGGCTTTAAATAATCAATTTAAATCCTTTAAATTTTATATATATATAAGATGTATACATAATCGAATAATTCGTACATTTGCTGGATAAACTTTTGTATAACATTTTGAATGCCATACATTTACTTTTAATTGAGTATTTTTGCATTGTAGAACATTTAATTTACCGTGTGTGTTTTTCGTGTTTGTTTTTGTTTACAGAAGCTTTCCCAGGAGAGACGATGTTGACGTTGATCTTGTTGGTCGCCGTGACTTTGTCCGGCGGCGGGACGTCCGGCCCGGACTGCAGCAGCCCGTCGCCCGCGGAGACGAGCGGCGCGGTGCGTTCACTGTCGGCCGTGGTCGACCCGCAGATGGCGGAGCAGAGCCGGAGGCAACACCTGGAGGCTCTGTTCAACAGGTGAGCTCACGGCGCGCTTTGCTGAAAAACAACCAAGTTGTTGGGATTTTGATGTTTTTTGTAAATTACACACAGGGTTCTTACGGTCATGGAAAACCTGGAACAGTCATGGAGTTTTAAAATGGTTATTTCCAGGCCTGGAAAAGTCCTTGAAAAAAATGAAATCCCCAAAGTTTAGTAAAAGTCATGTAAATGTGTTATATTCATGTGTTCATGACGTTCATTCACGCTGAGTTTGAAATAATGAATATGCTTTTTAAAGAAAGACTCAGAATATAAGCAGGCATACATACAGGCATCTATATAAATGTTTATTCTTTTAATCAAACTATTGTCTCATTCATTTGAGTCATTTAAGGTTTACTGTATGCTTTGTATTCTCATTGTTAGTTTAAATACTACATTTACTCACTTTTTACTGTTTACACCCAGATTTCACTAAATGTTTGTAATGGACATTTGGTTTAAAGTCATGGATCATTGGTCAACATGTGTATGAACCCTGATTATAATATGTCAACTTTCCTCTTGTCCTTTTAGGCTAAAAAAAACCCAGTAACAATGTATTTTAATAACTAAAAGTTAATGTCTTTTATATTAAAAGTTCTTTTTGATAAATATTGAGGTTGCCGTTCATAAGTGAATATATTTGTTCTTCAGCAGTTAAAAAAGGAAACGATTGTATTGAGTGAAATGTGAATTATTATTATTATTATTATTATTATGCTCATACAGTGCGCACGCAGACACGCGCAGACACACACACACACACACACACACACACACACACACACACACACACACACACACACACACACACACACACACACGCAGACACGTTTCACTCAATACTATGAAACCCAACAGATATGGAGAGAACGGCACCATCTCTCTGGCCGGTCTGAAGCGCCTGTTGCAGAACGTGGGGTTGGATCGCATCAGGACCGTTACGGTGCAGCACCACGAGCAACCGGGCCGCCACCACCACCACCAGGGAGACCACCACCAGGGAGACCACCACCAGGGAGACCACCACCAGGGAGACCACCACCACGACAACAACAACTCCCATATCCAGAAACGCGCTGAACCCGCTCAACAAGGGTCGTTTCCAAAGACCTCTGAAGTCTCCAAAGACCAGGGCGGCCTGCAGTACCTGAAGGCGGCGCAGGAGGCCGGCACCACGGCGGTCTCCGGCGCCCAGCTGATGGCGAGCCTGGAAGGCGCTACTGAGGGACGAGAGCAGCCCGGCCCTGCAGGGGACAAGACCGCCGGACGGGTCGCTGAGAGCCCGACACAGGCGGCTGCAGTCAGCCGGGGGGACCACGTGCACGACCACGTGCACGACCATGACCACGACCACGACCACGACCATGGTCACGGGCACGGGCATGGTCACGGGCACGGGCATGGTCACGGGCACGGCCACGACCACGACCATGGTCACGGGCACGGCCACGGTCATGGCCATGGTCACGGTCGCGTGCACGACCACGTGCACCAGGACTTTCCTCAAAACCGAAGTGTGGACAGTGTGGAGGTACGACATGATATTATATTACACGCACACACGCATGTAGACACACGCAGACAGACACACACACATCTATATCAACCTTTCAACTGAGTGCCGTTGTCGTGTTTTCCCGCAGTGCCTGAACGCCTCCAGCATCCTGTCGTCACACGGCATGTCCCGGGAGGCCGCGGTGACGCTCGCCGACTTCAGCTTCCTGTGCCCCGCCCTGCTCAGCCAGATCGACGGCGGCGCCTGCATCCAGCACCGAGAGGACAGGGGTGCGTTGAGTCACACACACACACACACACACACACACACACACACACACACACGCATGCCGGCGCCTGCATCCAGCACCGCAGCCTCCAGGAGACGGGTGCGTTGCGTCATCGCTTCATTTCAAACGTGTCATTAAGGCGGAAAGATGTTTTCACGTGAATATAAAATAGTTATTAGAGATGAATTATGGTGTTTAACTTCCTGAAGCTCATTGTTACACGTCATGGTCACAGAGTAACAGAGAGACTAACACACACACACACACACACAGAGGAACACACACAAGCTTCAAACGACCAAAACAGAAAAGTAATCTTCTAAATATCTCGTCTTATCGGATAAACAAGGTTTTAGGATTCTAGTTGAGTTTACACACACACATGCAGACACATGCACACACACAGACACACACACAGACACACACACAGACACACACACAGACACACAGACACACACACAGACACACACACAGACACACAGACACACACACAGACACACACACACACACACAGACACACACACAGACACACACACAGACACACAGACACACACGCAGACACAGACACACACACACAGACACACACACAGACACACACGCAGACACAGACACACACACACAGACACACACACAGACACACATGCAGACACAGACACACACACAGACACACAGACACACACGCAGACACACACACAGACACACAGACACACACACACACAGACACACACACAGACACACAGACAGACACACACACACACACACAGACACACAGACACACACGCAGACACAGACACACACACACAGACACACACACAGACACACAGACACACACGCAGACACAGACACAGACACACAGACACACAGACACACACGCAGACACAGACACACACACAGACACACACACAGACACACAGACACACAGACACACACACAGACACACACGCAGACACACAGACACACACGCAGACACACACACAGACACACAGACACACACACACACAGACACACACACAGACACACAGACACACACACACACACACACACAGACACACACACAGACACACAGACACACACGCAGACACAGACACACACACACAGACACACACACAGACACACAGACACACAGACA